>RJWK010014936.1:0-23892 GCA_004363435.1 Platanista minor | reverse complement strand
GAAATTATGTGATAAATTCAGTACGATTCCAATTACAAATCTCAAGAGGATTTTTTTTTTCCTTTGTGGCACTTGACAATCTGACCCCAAAATTTATATAGACGAATAAGGGGACAAAATTAACCATGTCAATTTTTAATTTGCCCTATCAGATATCAACACATAATGAAAACAGTTCGATATTGGGTGAGGAATAGACAAATAAACCAGTAGAACAGAATAAAGGGCTCCTAAATAGACCTACATATACAGGAGAAGTTGGTACATGACAAAAGTGGCATTAAGGTAAGTGGGGAAAGGATGGACAATTAAATAACTGCTGCTAAGACATTTGGTTATCCAAACAAAAAAGATCAATCCAGATAATTTAAAGACAAAACCATGAAAAACCCATGCTTTTTAGGAGAGAATATATTTACAACCTCAGGATAGGGAAAGGGAAGGATTTCTTTTTTTTTTTTTGCGGTACGCGGGCCTCTCACGGTTGTGGCCTCTCCCGCCGCGGACGCGCAGGCTCAGCGGCCATGGCTCCACGGGCCCAGCCGCTCCGCGGCATGTGGGATCTTCCCAGACCGGGGCACGAACCCGTATCCCCTGCATCGGCAGGCGGACTCTTTACCACTGCGCAACCAGGGAAGGCCGGGAAGGATTTTTTTTTTTTTTTTTTTTTTGCGGTACGCTGGCCTCCCGCTGCTGTGGCCTCTCCCGTTGCGGAGCCTGTGCTCCGGACGCGCAGGCTCAGCGGCCACGGCTCACGGGCCCAGCCGCTCCGCGGCACGTGGGATCTTCCCGGACCGGGGCACGAACCCGTGTCCCCTGCATCGGCAGGCGGACTCTCAACCACGGCGCTACCAGGGAAGCCCGGGAAGGATTTCTTGAGACATAAAAATCACAAACCCTACTGGAAAATATACATATGTTTAATTATATTAATAGGAAACATTTCTGTACACCCAAGACATCCTAAAGTGAAAAGACAAACCATAAACTAGGAAAAGATATTTGCCAGCCAAAAAACCAAAAAGAGTTATTTTCCCAGAAAATAGTAAACAAACAACAAAAGCCTACAAATCAATAAGAAAAAGCAACCACATAGAAAAATGGGCAAAGGATATGAATTTGAAATTCACAGAAAAGGAAAACTTAAAGGCCAATAAATACATGAAATAATGTTCACTTCCATTAGTAATAGGATAAATGCATACAGACAAGAATGACAGAATCTAAAAAGTATCCAAGTACTAGGGAGGCACTAGAGTAGCAGGCATGCTCATTTAAAGCTGACTGGAGTATAAATTGTTACAATCGTTTTGAAGAGCAATTTATTTTTAATATCTGGCAATAATATTGAAATACATTTATTGAAATGATCCTCTAATTCCTAGGTATATTATTCTAGAGAAAGTTTTGCATGTATGTATAAGGAGACATAAAAATATTCATGGCATCATGGGGTCTTTGGAATGAAAAACTGGAAATGAGCTAAATGTCTATTAACAGGATAATGGATACATAAATTACAAGTATATTAATACAATAGAATACAGCAGTGAGAATGAATAAAATGCAGCTATACCTGTTAGTGAGGATGAATCTCATAAAGAGAATATTCAGAAAAGAAACCAACTGCAGAAATTTTTACTTTACAGTAAAAATAACATTTATGTAAAACACTATATATTGATATGGATATATATGTAGATGTAATAAAAGTACATACATTTCATGGGAATGATAAACATGAAAATCAGGATATTTTTACCCCTGGGGAATGGGATTAAGGAGGAATACACAGGAGACTTCAATTATAAAATTACATGTTTTTTAAGCTAGGTGGTGGGTACACACACAGTTATCTGTTCCATTCATTCATTTTTTGGTAAAGTGGAAATATTTTATAACACAATTTTCAAGAGGAGAAAAGTAATTCTAGCTTATAAACTGAAGCGTGAACTATCAGAGGGAAAGAAGGGAAATAGGGGGAACTGTTAGCAGAGAGTTGCAGTATTCTAGGAGAGTAGACTTGAGTCTCTAGCACAGTTTCGGGCACATGCTAGGTGTTTAACGAACTTCAGCTACTGTGTGGTGGTTTGCTATTATCATCATCAGGGTAAAGACGGGGATTGTGAAGAAAGATAAACTAAATGTTTTGGGTAGTTATATTGAGTGACTTGCTGTATTTATCTCTTTTAGTCTTGACTAGGATCTGGTCATAAAGAATCTAAGGCTCACAGAGGCCAAAGCCGGAAGGCGCAAGCCTTCATAAATTTCTATTGACTCATTTTCCAATGTCGCGTAAACTTCCTCCTGAACCTGCACTCCTCAATACACCCACCACTTTCTGGTCCAGCACTGGAAAAAAATTCAAGCGTCTTTTCTCTTTGGTTCATAAGTAGCATATTTTGAGTTAAATATTAATAATTCGATACAGCAAACACTTGGATAGGGGCTTATTTCTTATTACAGAATACTTTTGGATCTCTTTTAATTTTTCACCTGATCCTCCTAACAACTCTGAGGACTGGCTGGGCAGCTGATTATTTCTGTTTTACCGATGAGTAAACTAAAATCCAAAGAGGCTAACCTGGCGACCATGAACTTCATGGAATCAGATCTTAAACATTTTGTGATTGAGTGGGCATTTTTCAGCTTTAATTGTACTTTCAAAGGAGACTATGACTCCCCAGAAAGGTCTAAGAAATACTGAGTTAAATGATTTGCCTAAAGCCTAAGGTCACATGGTCTTGGTGGAGCCAAGACCTCAAGGAATTTCTTCTTATCCCACACTCAGAATTCTTTCCATTACAACGTATAGCACCAAAATTCAAATTAGAGATATTATTAGTGAAATACTTTTTGTAATGTTTACTGACTGCTAAGAGGGAAATGTTATTAAATACACCGAAACTTCTTACTTGGGAGAAACAGTTTTTGGCCTGTTCAGCCGTTGGGCAGTCACTCAGCAATCTACTCTGTGTTACAGATGAAGAAGTCCAAACCTGTTTGCTGTCTTCATAACAAGCCCTAGTACAGACTTACTAAATAAGAAACGAATCTGATACAGTAACTATAAAACGTACTTTACAATTCTCAGTCATCTACAGAGAATAATCATGAAATACAGCTTGATTCGGCGGTGGAAAGCAGACTATGAGCTGAGAATGGGATTTTCATTTCTCCTGGACCAGTCACGTCATGTCTCAGGGTCTCCCTTCTCTTAGCTGTAAAAGGAAGGATTAAAGTGGGTAGGTTCTCAGCTCTAACACTGCATGCAGTTTGATGGGATTAAAATAAACAGGGACGACAGGAGTTTTGTGTATAAACTCTTTACACATGGTCTGTTAACGTTAACCTTATTTTCCCAATGAGAAAGGCCAGTGCCCAAGGTGGCTAACTGGTCGTTAGCTCCAAGTGTCCTCTTGGCCCTCAAGAAGGCCAAGCCTGAGTCCCCCTTGGAGTGAAGTAGGGGCGGGCGGGCAGGTGGACAGAAAGCTATATCAGGTCTATGGTCCAGTGGGATTATCAAACAGAAGGGCCCTTAATCCTAAATTTAGGAATGAAGGAAAGCGGAAACGCCCAAGCACAGGCGCGAAGGGACCTGCTTAAACAGGCTGGGGTGTGCGAGCGTTTGGGGTGGGGCTTCGAGTCGGGAGGCAGCTGATGGGCCGAGCGCAGCACCTACCTCCGCATCTCCGCCGCCAGGGATGGGCTATCACTGAGAAGGCTAAGCCACCCTTGGGAACCTCCCAGCCTGGGCAAGGCCACGTGATCCAGCGCCGGTGCGGGGAGAGGCGTGCCCTGCCCCCGCCCCGCCCCGCGCGCATGCGCGCGGCTCCCGGCGCTGAAATTCAAATTTGAACCGCCGCTGAAGGCTGAGCGTGACACTGGAGGCTGTGGGGAAGAGGAAAGTTGGGAGAGTTCCCCTGCCCCGGACTTCTTGTTTTCTCCAAGTGACACACTGAGCCGGCACTCACTTCTTTTCTTTTTCCGAATTTGAACCACCGTTTCGGTCGTCTCGCAATCGACACGCGAAGCCCGGGGCGATGGACCCTTTTACCGAGGTGAGAAAACTTGCGGGCAGAGCCAGCCATGACCCCTCTCGGCCCCCACCCTCCCTTCCCACCTTCTGTCTTACCTCCGGACCCACCGGGCGGAGAGCGCGTGCGCGCGCGTGCGCAGAGTGTGCGTGCGGGTGTCGGACTGGGGAAGCTAGGAAGGGGCTGCTGTTTCCTTCTGCTCTGCGGCTGCAGTTCTTCTGCGGTTTTCTTGTTCTTATCCTGCAGACGAAGCTCTGGGCGGGAAAGCTTTGAGTCTGTCCTCAGTACCAGTAGTGAAAAAACCTCCTGTCAGCCCCGGTTATTATATGCCCCTCTGGAGTGGATCCCTGTCCCTTTCGAGGGTGAGGTGGGGTCCTGACCAAAAGATCCCGCTGGAAGTAAAAGCCGGGGTAACTTGCAAGGTGGAGTCGGGTGTCCGAGTGACTCAGTGCTGTGTGTGCAGCCGCCGCCCGGAAATGGAATGGAATGTGATTTGCAGGGTTCGTGAGGCCCGCAGAGGAGCCGTGCATTTAAGGATGCTGTGAACGAAATGACAGCAAAACGTTAAAATAAGCCGGTGCCTGAAACCATTGCATCCGTTCTTATAAAGTCAGTAGTTCCTTCAGATTCTATTTTTCAGCTAACTAGCAAAGAAGATTCATACCTGAGATTGATACAAATTGAAAGGAAACAGTGTTAGCCGAATACGTACAAACCAAAATTAATAGCCCACGATTTAAAAAAAAAATAGTAAAGAAATAAACCTTTTTGGGTATGTTTATGGAGCATACCATTACAGCAGTACTTCACTCATCTTTTGTTCTTTGGAAATTAAATATGGATTAATTACATCGTTATTGTGTCGGTTATTTGTCTAGCTTTGGCTTCTTGTTGACAAGGTACTTTGACACACTCAGGAATTTCCACTCCCTTTTCTTCCAGGACAGTTCCTCAGTTTTTAGGTCGTTGTGCAAGTTTCAACTCAAAAAATAACAGTTGTTGCAAAGTGAGCCTAAAAATGTCTCTAAACTAGATTGAAAAATTGAAAGGAGAGTGGTAATACTTTTTTTTTTTTGAGATGTACTTACAATCCTAAGATATTAAAAGTTTCAACAATTAGAGTTTACTTGTGTTCAAACACAACAGTGTTTATTTTTGTTTGCAAATTCTCAGTCATCTCTGGGGGAAACACATCAATTCGTTAACCTTAAATATTCTAACAGAAAAATCCTGAACACATTTTTGTATTAGCTTTAAAGAATAGAGCTGGTCGTGCACTACATATTTTCCACTTACGTTGAAGTTAAAAAGGATACATTATGTTCCAACTTAGAATAGGATTCCTTAAAATATTAGCCCTATGTGTTCTGAATATTTTCATTCTCCTAGGTAACTGACAGGACAAAGCATTTTGAAAGTTGGCTGAAAATTGTACTTTGTTTTAGTTAAAAATGTTAATCTGAAGCTAGTACAAATCTCAGTTGAAAGAAACTTTTCATTTTAGAGTGTGCTCAGAAATATGTATGGTTTATGTTATGAAAAGTTAGATCGGTTGCAGTTGGAATAAACAGCTTTGACATCTTTTCCTTAATTGGTAATGAGTGAACAATTTGAATTTGTTCCAAAGATTAGGTGCTTAATTATAGCATTCATAACATTTTTGCACAGTGAAACTAACTGGTACAGTTCCTTGTCTGAAAAAAAAATTGGAAGTCAGTTAAAATGACTTCCTTAACCAGAGTTCCTTATCAGAACCATAGAACAGGGAAAATTATTTGAGAGAACTGTTTTCTCAGTTTTCCCAAGGGTGATTCTTAACCAGACCACCCTACAGGCATAGGAGAGATGTTAATTCATTACATTAATGCCAGGGCATTAGGGATTAATCCTCTTGGTAACTCTAGTTGAGAAAGGCTACAACTATCCTAAACTCTTGTTTCTTCAGACAAGGCTGTTGTGCAGTGTAGTGGTTCTCCTCCCTGCTGTCACCAGTGCTGTCTGGGAAACTCCTCCCTGCCTCTTCTGCCTGGCAAACTCTGTTTGCGTGTGATATTTGTGATATTGAAGGAATGTACCTTATAAATAAAAGATCCCTTAAATTCCTGTTACATTTTTATAAGGAAGGGTGACTTACATTTATTGAGCTGTTGAGTTTATGTATTTTAGATACATCACTTCTTTACATTAACTATCTTTGGTGCTTATTAGTTTTATTTTACAGATTAGGAAACTTTTGCTTATCTACTTTAATATGTTTGAATCTTGAAATTTTTGGATCTAATGTAGCAAAAGGACACTTGTGTATATTTGAATGGCAAAACCACATTCTTCTGTGACCCATTGCTCATAGTAACCGAAGATATGCGGACTCATAAGTATTCTAACTGACCAGAATGGAATGTGGGTGTGTCCATGAATGAATATAGTTACTCTAGTTTTGTATCTTGGGAGTGATATATTTTATTGTGGGGGAAATTATCAGACATATATGAATTTGTGTAATACTATCACTTTTGAGTTTGTTGAAGACTTTTATTTAAAGGGTGAAGGTCTTGTGTTTTGGAAGGCATTTGGCTCATAAATTACTCTTTCAGTGACATAGCATTTAGGTTTAGTGTTACTTCTTTAAATGAGATATCATTCCTAAGTAGAGAGTTGTGCCTTCTTCCAAATTTAGCTCATGCTTCTTTTGCATACTCAGAAGTATTAAAAAAATTATTATTCTGTTTTAATTAAGTAACTAAAAAGGTCAGATGGAGTTTAATTCCTTAGTCTGCACTAACTGCTATATCTATGTTTGCAGGGCAGTCTGTAAACTCCAGCCAGTAATCTGCATGCCTCCTTTGGTTGTGTTCATTTGAAAGAGAATGAATTGTTTTACAGGGTCTTGTGTTTGCTATACTACACTGATTCAGATAGGAGCATACATTGGGGTAAGAAAAGAGTAGTATTCAAGATTCTATGAAATGGCTAAGATTTCAACTTAAAACTATTTTATTATATATTGATATTTAATTAAATAAAACATAAGATTATTTAGGCTTATTTATTTTTCTCTTAGGAAGTGTCTTATGTCTTCGAAGGACTATTATGCCAGTTATCTCTTGCCATCACCCCAAATCTTAGTGGTTGTATTAGTTTTGCTGCTACAATAAATTATTACTAATTTACTGGCTTAACATCACAAATATTTATTATCTTCTGTAGGTCAGAAGTCTGATAGGTTTTGCTGGGTTCAGATCAAGGTGTTAGCAAGATTCTGTTCCTTTTGGACGCTCTAGGGAGAATCTGTTTCCTCGCCTTTTCCAGCTCATAGAGGCAACCTGCATTTTTTGGCCATCACTCTGACCTCTGCTCCCCTTGTCACATCTTCTCTGACTCTGAGCTTCTCGGCCTCTCTTCCCTCATAAGGACAATTGCCCTTTTGAGGCCCACCCAGAAAATCCAGGATAATCTCTCCATCTGAAGGTCATTAACTAAATCACATCAGTAAAGTCTCTTTTGCCATGTAAGGTAACATATTCATAGGTTCATGGGATTAGGACAATGAACAACTTTGGGGGACCATTATTCTGCCTATCATAGTGGTTAAAACAACCACCACGTTATTTTCCATGATTCAGTGGCTTAGCATTTGGGCTCAGCTGGGCTGGACTTCTGGTGTCCCCTGCAGTCGTATAGGAGTCTGCAGTGATATACAAATTATCTGGGACTGGATGGTCTAAAATAGCCTTCCTCTCAGGTCTGGTGGTTGATGCTGGCTGTCAGCTGGGCCATGTGTCTAGCAGGCTTAACCTGGGCTTCTTCATGTGGAGGCAGTGTTCCAAGAGAGTGAGAGCAAAAACTGCAAGACCTCTTGAGGCCTGGGACTGGAAGTCACATGCACAGTATCACTTCTGCTGCGTTTTAATGGTCAAAGTGAATCATAAGGCCATCCCAATTCAAATAGCTTTTGATGGAAGCAGAAAAAAATTTGTGGCCATTTAAAATCTCATACAACTAACTTAACACATTTTATTCCTCCTTTAATGTTCATATTACATCTGTAATTAAATTTTGACATGGGGGTGTTCATTTGGTGAATCTTGACTTAACTACTTAGGATTTCACTTTTGAAATGTATTTAACTGTTATCGTACATGATGGCAATTGGTGATTTTAGAAGATACCTGAAGTTTTCTGAACCTTCGATGAAACTTGTGTTTTAACGCTCTGATATACGTAGAAACTGCTTGAACGAACCCGTGCCAGACGCGAGAATCTTCAGAGGAAAATGGCTGAGCGGCCCACCCCGGCAGCAAGGTCTGCGGCTCACGCCAAGCGAGTCAGGGAGCCGCTTTCAGAAGCAAGTAACCAGCAGCCCCCGTCTGGTGGTGAAGGTAAAAGGCTTTGTGGGGAAAAGTAAACTTGGCATTTTTTAAAAGGAGATAAGTGCCAAGCATTTTATTGTTCATGCAGAAAAACCAAGGTCTTTGGGAGACAGATGGAATAGCCTCTGGGAGAAAGATCAGCCTTTTGTATTCCAGGCCTATTATATTAGACCTAGAACGTATCAGGCCAGAGCAGAATTTCTAACAAATATTTCAGATTAACTGGTTGAACTTTATTTTCATTATTCCAAAATTATCCTTAAAACCTCTCAGGGAAGAAGAATAAAGGAGCACTGGGGCACTTTTACTGCCGTGGTATACAGTTTATCTACCCCAACAGGTGCCAGCACAGCTGACCACCAGGTTCAGATATGTCTGTGGCGTGAGCAGGGCAACAAAAGGCAGACCTGCCTGCAAATGCTTGTAATTTGATGAGCCTTTTCATCCTCTGTCTGCTGAACCATCTCTCTCAGGCTGGGCACAAAGCACGGGTTGTTAATCTACAGAACTGGTGAAATTAAACAGAAACAAAATTAAGCAACCCCCCTCCCTACCCCCAACAAACCCACACGCACCTGGAAGCTTGTCTGATTCTTTCCTAAATCCTGGCATCCTCAGCCTACGTCAGTCAGCTGGCTTAATCTTTTCCTAGCATTTGGAATAATCTGGAGATGATCATTTCCCTTAGTATAGATTTAAAATACATATAGAAAAAGAGTATTACAGAGGACAAAACCAATATTACAAAAGAGATGAGGGCATAGTGCTGGCTCCCATTATTTTGTGAGCTAACCATAGAAGGAGAGTTTATTTTTGTGTGTTAATACATTTTGAAGGGAGGGAATACCATATATATTACATAGGAAATAGAGGCCTGGCTCCAGTCCAGGATCTCTTCATTGTGGCATGGGTTTATGCAATCAGATATTGAGTACTATGTACTTGAAAACTAGTGGTTGGAACTGCGTTTTGATGCTTAAATGGAAAGATTTACTGTTATAAGTAATGTAAACTTGAAGAATTCTTTACTTCCAGATAGTGAAGCATGTTAAATAGGAACACGTCCAAAAAATGATTAGATAAGTTTGTTGAAAATGTACCCTTAAATGAGTTGCAGAAGACTGGAAAGTTTCATGATGTACATTTAATTAGATTGATGTTTATGAGGGCAATCATGACTTCCCACTAATCATACTTTGGTTACTACCAGAACAAGAACACTTGGTTAGGCAGCCAATGAAACTGACCTCTTATGGAATTTACATTCCTATCTTTTAAAGTATTAGTTTTCCAGGAGATATATTAAAACTCATTCTTGGGTAAAAATTATATGCCTTGTGTTTGAATAACTCCTTTTTCTTTTAGGACTTTTAAATTTATTTTATAGGTGTCCGTGGAAGTTTAAAATGTAAAATGTTGTTAAACACTTGTGCCAGTGAATTTGTTTGGTATTGACCAGATAATTCAGTCATTTTTTGGTTCTCTGCCTCCTAAACCTGAAGCCAGGTGCCCTTCTACCCTTGTTTACTATTGTTCGTGAAAGATTGTTTTTAAAAGCAGAAAGCTTGTGTCTACCCTTAGCTCAGCTATGTCACTTTAAGCAGGTAACTTGATTTCTCTGGGCCTGATTTTTCGTATTTAAAAATGGGGTGATTGGGCTGTATGATCTTTAAAATCCCTTAGAATATTTGCTTATTCTGTGTGTGTGCACTTTTTATTTCCTAGTATCTTAAGACCACATAGAATATTATACATATCTCTTGAGGATGTTATTTGAAGATTTTTTTCATTAAGGTTTTTTAAACCATAAATTATATGTTTGTTTAAAGAGAAATCTCTTATATCAGATTTCTAAGTTACCGAAAGACAGTAGAATTTTACGTATTTCTTGTGTGAGTAAAATCATTTAAAGGAACAGAGACAGTGTTTTATTAATTTGTACCTACTGTAAGTTTTTCATGCTATGAGGAGTTACAGATTTTTTATTTTTTTGTCCTTTTTAATCTAGAGAAATCTTGCACAAAACCATCACCATCAAAAAAACGCTGTTCTGACAACACTGAAGTAGAAGTTTCTAACTCGGAAAATGAAAAACCGGTTGAGTCAGCTTCTGCGAAACCTTGTTCTCCAAGTCCTATGTCTCCTCAGGCGCAGCCACAAGCGCCACAAGTGCCAGCTGGTGTCAGTGATTCCGTGGCCGCCCCGGCATCGCTGCTGGGAGTGAGGAGAGGGCTAAACTCAAGATTGGAAGGAACTGCAGCCTCCTCAGTCAAAACACGAATGCAAAAGCTGGCTGAGCAGCGGCGTCACTGGGATAATGATGATGTGACAGGTATAAACTATGTGAATGGTGTGGTCCTTAAATCTGTGTCAGTACAATTCAACTTGGTATGTTGAAAATTTTATGTATCAGTTAACACATGAAAGGTAAATGCTTTTGATCTATATCCTCAGTATCCATTGCTCACAGATGGTTTGTATGTCAATATATATTTATCAGTTGGTTGTGTTCTCATCGAAGTAGATGATGATGAGGTTCTTAGAATGGTTCACAAAACCCTGATCTTGTAACGGAACCATCTTATATTTGCAATAAAAACAGGAGAGAATAAACTCTACTCTTGGCATTATCAGCATTGCTGCCCTTCAGCTCTGTATTCAAGAAATCCTATTTCATGGATTCACTAATTATAAACTTGAGTGACTAAGATATGCAATGCTGTTCAATAGGGGAGAAAGAAAACTTCAGAAAACATTTCTCGAGCACCTGCAAAGCATGTTTTCATGCTAAGATGCCAGAGACAGATAAAGTGACCTGATCTTTGCCTTTCATGGGTCCATAATCTGATGGAGAGCTTATCTCCTACCTTGTTACAAAAAAAGCCTTGGGATGACTTACAAAAATACTTATATTAAAAATGGGAAAAATGAAGAAATCAAGGTGAAGGGAAGGAAAAACAAAGTGAAGGGTAAAGTTAGTTTATTAAATACAGGCCTTAAGGTCCTCCTCACTTGCTAGAGATGGTTCTGAACTTGCTAGCAACCAATGCAGAGAGGTGAAATGCTATCAGTTACATGACTAATGTTTATAAAAAACAAAAACAAAAAAAAAAACAGAGCCATGGTTGGCACTAAGAACGAAGAGAACTTTTTTCCCTGGGTCCTAAAGATAACTGTGGGAGCTAATGAAGGTGTAAGGTTTCTCAAGGTAGGCAGATAGCTGGCTCCAGGCTCAGTTCAGTAAATGCAGTTCTAAAGTGAGCCAGCACAGTGCAGGTAGAAAGCTCGGTGACGACTGGGCCTTACCCGAGGAAGCGTTCCTCAAGCTTTGGCTTTCAGCCCAGCTCCTATGTATCAGAATCATTCACACCACTGGATTGGAATCTCAGGAGTGCAGTGGAGCCCTGGGGTGTGCTTTTTATCCCTTCCTTCCTTCCTTCCTTCCTTCCTTCCTTTCTCTTTTTTTAAAGCTCTGTAGGTAATTCTGACACATAGCCAGAATTAAGACCAAGTGATCTGAGGAAATGGGTGGGCTACATATATTTCAGGCAGTCTTCCATAAATATCAATTCTTTTAACTGAAATTTTCATAAATATTGGGTAGAAAAACGTTTAAGATGATCCCTTCTGCCAGTGATGATAATCTCAAGAGCAAACACTTACTGTGTGAAATGCTAGGCGTTCTAAATATTTTAAAATTCTAATGTAATATAGCATTTAATTCTTATAACAATCTTATGACATACATACTACTTTTTCTTCATGTTGTAGAACAGAAGACTGGGTTCAGAGAGACTAAGGCGCCTGCCCACAGTCAGCAGTAGCTAAAATTCAAACCCCAGTTGTCTGACTCTAGGGCTCAACTTTTATGACCTGCCTGATGTGTTTGGGCGTGTTAATAGGGTGCTGATAGTCCACGTTGTAAATTATAACCATTTATTTTAGTATTGGGTGGGGTTAACCATGCTTCTTTATAACGTCTGAGGAGGCTAACCAGTAAATGTGCCTGAATAGAAGAATGTTCCATTTCTGTTTTGTAGGAAATATCTATGGGTAGAGGAGTGGAGATTTTCCTTTTAAAAAAAGAAAGAGTGTTGTGATTCATTGCATGATCAAGAATACAACCGAGGCCCTAAACATTCTAGAGAAGGAAGCTTTGCAGCAGTGATTTTGAATATGTTGAAAGCAAATGTTAACAAATGTCCACCTCGGCCTTGAAAATAAATCTCATTAAGGCATCATAGCCTGTCTAATTTTAAGCATTGAAACTTATGAATAAAGTGTTTGTGATGAATGATTTAGTGAGTACTATACAGGACTGTGGGCATAGCCAATTAAAGGTTTGAGGGATTATTCTAAAATATAATTTATCTGAAGCCTTTCTTTCTGACAAAGAATAGTTAGAGGAGCTAGAGGTCTAATTAGCCCATTCCTAAAACATAACAGTAAAACTGTCGTCTACTTAGAGAACAGTGCTTATTCTAAAGAAAATGATGAAGGTATGCAAAAAGGTATTGTAGGGAGGGTGGTGGTCAGGAAATCTTTTCTGGAGGTGGCAGAGGTAATTAACCTGGACTTTGAGGGGCAGCTGGCTTCAGACAGTGGAGATATTCTAGGCAAAAACAACAGAACGGATGAAAAGCACAGAGGTACCGTGAGCATACTGTGTGTATAAAGAGTAGGTATTCTGGTATATAGTTCACGTGGTAGAAAAGCAAGAGATAAATTTGAAGAAAGCAGCAGGGTCCAGAGCATCTGGAATTTAACCAGGAGGTGATGGAGAGGAACTGAGAGAGTTTAAGTAGGTAAATGTTTTAGAAAGATCACGCTGGCATCAGAATTGAGGAGGGATTGATGAGGGCAGAGATTCCAAGCAGGAACACTAGTTAGAAGGCCACTGCTGTAATTCAGGCATAATGATGAAGGCCTGTGAAAGTGAAGAGGAGGCTGGATTTGAGAGATTTAGGAGATAGAATCTGTGGGACTTAATGACTGGGTGGTGGATGGTAAGGGAGAAGGGAGGAAGAGGCATGATGAGGAGGAATGTGTTGGGGGCAGTTTCAACTTCAGATATATTATTTGGGGTGTCCGTGGGTTAGTCAAATGGAGGTAGCTGGTAGTTAGAAGGAGACCACCAAGGACAGGCCGCAAAGACAGAACTAATAGAGGATGATGTCATGTGGAAACACAAGGCCCGCAAAGTGTGTGGGCAGCTGGTGAAAATAGCAAAAGCAACTTCAGGGCAGTGGTGTAGGCAGAAGGCAGGTTGAAGGAAGTTGAGTGCTGAGTGAATATAGTGCAGGGAAGAGGGACATTACCTAAAAGGGGGTATACATTGATGAGAGGAGGTTTGGTTTTAGCTTTAAGATGAGAGAGACTTGAGCATATTTATGTGTAGAAAAAAAAGTTTGTAGAAAGGAAGAAGGGGTTATTTGGAGCAAGATCCCTGAGAAGGTTTTGGAGGAGTAGAATTGAGAATTCAGGCAGAATTATAAGCCTTGGACAGCAGGAGGGCTATCTGTTCCTTTGACTGAATTTTTGGAATAGAAAGTGCCATGAACTTTGACCACCCTATATACTCTTTATGCATACAGGCCTTCGTAAGTTAAGTATTGCTTATTTGAGACTTATCTCCAAATGAAGTAACTGTGCAGAAAAACATATTAGTCTAACCCTGTGCTATCCAATACCATAACCGCTAGCGATATGTAGCTTTTAAACTTAAATTAATTAAAATGAAATGAAGTTTCTTATTGCTCTTACCACAATTCAAATGCTCACTAGCCATATGTGGCTAGTTGTTACTGTATTAGACACCATGGATATAGAACATCTCCATCATTGCAGAAAGTTCTGTTGTACAGCACTGGTCTAATACATTTTTAAAACAAATATGTTGAATATGTAATCTTAAGTTGTGTAGTGTTATAACATCATAAATTAATCCTTAAAGAAAACCCTAAATCTATGGTGTCTTATAGATTCATAATCGATCAAATAATTGAAAAAAATAGGTGTAAAAAAGTGTTCTTTTTTTAAATTTGGATTAAGTATCTGATTTGAAAATATACTGTCAAATTTAAGCAGTTTGGTAGTTTCATGCATATGAGAAAAGCTTTTTTTTTTTTTTTTTGAGTGATCCCTTTATTACACACACATATAACTCATGAATTTTAACTTCTAAAACATTTTCAGATGATATACATGAAAGCTCACCCATCTCAGCAATGCCGTCAGAGTCTACCTCCCCTCCCAAACCATCCCTTTCAGATGCCTCAGCAACTCCAGTTGGGAGAAAGGGCCGTCTAGCCAACCTTGCTGCAACTATTTGCTCCTGGGAAGATGATGTAAAAAACTCATCTGCAAAGCAAAACAGTGTACAAGAACAGCCTGGTACCACTTGTTTATCCAAATTTTCCTCTGCAAGTGGAGCATCTGCTAGGATCAATAGCAGCAGTGTTAAGCAGGAAGCTACATGCTGTTCCCAAAGGGATGGTGATGCCTCTTTGAATAAAGCCTCATCCTCGAGTGCTGTGGGTGCATCTTTGATTAATGTTGCAACTTCCAGCTCTGGGGTAAGTATATGTAATTTTGGTCTTTAGAAACCTTTTTTTGTTGTTGTTATGAGTAACAATTTATATATATGTGTAGCTATGCATTTTATAACTTATATATAGGATGTTTATATGTATTTTTAGAGTATTTCATAGAAAGTAAAAATCATAAATTTGGTATTCTGTCCCAAGATAAATGAGCAATTGACAACTAAATTACACTAATTTAATGTAACTCCAAAGTATATACTATGGAATGGTGGAACCTCTTCTTAGTCATCAGGGAGAGCCTGAAAATTACTTTCTCTATTAGAATGCTTTATGTATGTATATAAATACAAGAAAGACATCAAATATCTCTGAAAACTAGTAGCAATAGTTACCTCTAGAAGGCAATTGTCAAGGGTGGGAATGATACCTTTACTGTATATCGTTTTGAAATGTTTGAAAGATTACCTTGCCCATGGGGTAGTTATCTCAGTAGTTTTTTAAAAAATATGAAAAAACCAAAACAAAAAAATGTTGTGTTTCTGAGCATTATCTTTAAGTGTAGAGCCAGGTTTTGGAATTAGACAGACCTTCATTCAATCCCAGCCCTTCCACATAATTAGAAGTGTGGCTTTGGAGAGTTACTTAATCGTGCAAAACTTTGTTTTTCCACTTGTAAATTGGGAAAGAAAGGGTTTGGGAGGATTAAATGAGATAATGTGCATAAAGCACTTAGTATGGTGCTTGGCACATAGTAAGTACTTCATAACTTATAGTTCACCTTCAAGTACATGATACAATTTTGTCAAGTTAATATTGATTTAATTAAAATGCAAATATATAGGTAATTTGACCTAATACAGTTAACATTTATAAAGGTCCTAGTGTGATAATATAAAAGAAATTGTTTTTTAAAATAGTGAGTGACCCTGTCCCTCGTAGTAAATTACCCATCAGTATATTATGCAGGCTAAACTACATATTATAATTTGAATAGTGGCATTTTCTAAGTTAATTTTTTTCAAACCTTTCAAATTGGTTTGATCTGTTAGAGAGTAAGAAACTTTTTTTCATGAATTTACGTAAAGGCTACCGAGCATATAGTATTTGCGTTGCTTTTTTATAGGATTTGAGTGCTTTTTATAGAACTACCTTTAGATATTGTGAATGTTGTTATTTACCCTAAGTATTATCATGTTTCAGAAAGCTACTTCTTCCCCAGTGAAATCTACTACTACATCCATCACCAGTGCTAAAAACTCTGAGGTACAAAATCCTGAACTACTTCAAAAAGCCTCTGTTAGTCCTCTTAAAACAGAGGTGTCAAAATCAGCTGAGAGGTCAACTGTATCCCGGACAGTTCAGCCCAAGGAAGAATTAAACAGAGAAATTTGTCTGCAGTCTCAACCTAAGGACAAATCTACAACACCAGGTAACATATTTTTTAAAAAATCGAAAGTACTGTTGTCTATTTTCAGTGTGTCTGTTCTTAGCATTTTAAATATCCAATTGTTCATGGTACAGTGTTGGTTTGCCAGGGCAAGTGCCCGAACGTATCAAGTGAGACTTATTCAAAGTCAGCTTTAATTGATTGAATGAATATTCACTAACGTAGACTAGCCCAGTTACTGGTCAAAGTGTTATATTTTAACAGTTTAAACATGCTTTTTTCTAGAATGACCATTTCTTCTATACTTTTTGATGCAGACAAAGCATATACAACTGGAAATCACATTTTAAGGATATAATGGAGAAGCGTTCTTATAACCAAGCGTGCAAAGCAGTGCTTCTCAAACTTCACTATGAAAGCACCCGTAGTAGCAAAAGGAAGGGAATATGTATACAAATGACTCACTCCCATTTAATTTATATGTGTGTATATTGTATGTGAAGGTATACATATGAAAATTCAATTTTATTACGGTAAACTGATGCTCCAGGAAGTCCATATTTATCTTGTGGTGACTTACACCTTCTGGTGTACCCCTGCATGCTATTGGTTGAGAAACACAGGACTAAAAAAGTATGGTTCAAATATAGGGTAATATAGTGTACTTTGAGCTATATTCTTTTTCATTAGAATTGCTTTCAGAAAGACTGTGTTAATTCTACATTTTAACTTCTTTTTTTTTTTTTTTTGTGGTACGCATGCCTCTCACTGCTGTGGCCTCTCCCATTGCGGAGCACAGGCTCTGGATGCGCAGGCTCAGCGGCCATGGCTCATGGGCCCAGCTGCTCTGCGGCATGTGGGATCTTCCCGGACCGGGGCACGAACCCGTGTCCCCTGCATTGGCAGGTGGACTCCCAACCACTGCGCCACCAGGGAAGCCCTACATTTTAACTTCTTAAAAATACAATCTCTCCAGAAATAATAGTTCATCATAAAAGAGAAGTAGTCAGAGAGATGAGAGTGGGGAATCCATTAATTATGGGGTAAGTAGAAACCAGCAGTCAGTTTCCAGATGAGCCAAAATGAGAATTGGAAACAATAGCAAAATCCCCATGTGAAGTTGGACTATGACTCCCAATTTTCTAAAGACTTATGGCATAGATAAGAACGACGTAAGGGGCATTGTTGGGAATTCCCTGGTGGTATAGTGGTTAGGACTTGGCGCTTTCACTGCTGGTCATGGGTCAAATTCTGCCCTTTACCTGTTTTTGCAAATAAAGTTTTATTAGAACACAGCCATGCCCATTTACTGTCTGTGGCTGCTTTCATGCTTCAATGCAGAGTTGAGTAGTTGTGACAATGGCCATATGGCCTACAAAGCCCCAAATATTTACTCTTTGGCTATTCATGGGAAAATGTTTGCGAGTTAATGATATAGGTAACCTCCTTTTATGTAATGCAACCCTAGCGTTCTTATAATGGAGGTGGTATATATCCCATTTGTTCTATTTTAAATGTATCTCATACTATTTTAAATGAGTACTGTTTTAAGACTTTATAAAATCAAGACATCCTTTGATAAAGTAAATTATCCCTAATTATTATTTTTGAAAGAGAAAAAGGATTTAATCACTGGATTTTCATGTTAGACTTCCTAAAAGCAAGAAAATAAATTGGACTCTAGAAATATTAGTAGTTGGGTTATCATGGCCAGGATACTTGGTTGTTAGGGTATATTATTAATGCACATACAGTCCATTTCCAATCATCTAGGTTCTGATTATTTAGTTTAAGGGTTTTCTAATCCCTACTGTCCTCTTATTCTACTTTATAAAAATTCTTCTTGTTTTTTTTAAAGAATTAAATCCTATAAAACAAATTTTAGGACATGGAATTAAATAGTGTTGTAAAAAAACTTTTTTTTTTAAGTTTTTTGAACTATTTTCTTTCTGTTTACTTTCTGAATGAATATTCCTAGTAGAATCAAAGCATTTTGGAGCTGAACTGGATTTTAGAACTTTTCCCATAGAAATCATAATTGTTACTTATTCTAAACAGCTTCCCAAAAATGTGTGCATTATCTTTAGGAGGAGCAGGAATTAAGCCTTTCCTGGAACGCTTTGGAGAGCGTTGTCAAGAGCACAGCAAAGAAAGTCCAGCTCGTAGCACACCCCATAGAACTCCCATTATCACTCCAAATACAAAGGCCATACAAGAAAGATTATTCAAGCAAAATGCATCTTCATCTACTACTCATTTAGCACAACAGCTCAAGCAGGTATGGCTTACTGCTTTTAATATTATTCATTACATGGTCTGAGCATAGAACCTAGAAGTCAAGCTGTGAATTCTGACTCCAGTCTTTTTGACTGGAGATAAATAGCATCTTGATTCTCTGTATCACTTATTTCAAATTAGAAATACTATTGTCCTGTATTCTGTGTGTATTGTGAATTTTTTAATCTGAAAACTGAGGACAAGTTTAGTAGAATTTGAATATTATTAAACATACTTTTGGCTCTTGTGTAAAATAGAGCTTTTGATGATTTTAGGAACGTCAAAAAGAACTAGCATGTCTTCGTGGCCGATTTGACAAGGGCAGTTTATGGAGTGCAGAAAAAGGCGAAAACTCAAGAAGCAAACAACTAGAAACCAAACAGGTAACGTAAACAAGAAATGTAAAAGTGAACTTGTTACCAGAATAGTGCTGGGATTTAACTTGTGGTTCTGTATTGTAAAATAATTCTTTATATACTGCCTTGTTCCAATTAACTATGAGCTTTTTATTCATAAACTCCTTAAATGGTCATACCAACTTTGCTTGTTCCAATTAACTATGCAGCTTTCCATTCATAAACTCCTTAAATGTTCATACCAACTTTGCTTTTCTCTTGTGATATTTTGCCATTTAATGGAACTTTTAACCATGTTTACTGATGATCTACTTAAAATCAAATTTAAAAAGTATTCTCATCATTCAATTGATTTCAGATTCTTTTTTTTTTTTTTTTTTTTTTTTGCGGTACGCGGGCCTCTCACTGTTGTGGCCTCTCCCGTTGCGGAGCACAGGCTCCGGACGCGCAGGCTCAGCGGCCATGGCTCACAGGCCCAGCGGCTCCGCGGCGTGTGGGATCTTCCCGGACCAGGGCACGAACCCGTGTCCCCTGCATCGGCAGGCGGACTCTCAACCACTGCACCACCAGGAAAGCCCAAGATTCCTTTTAACATTCTATTTAGATGCTGGTTTTCAAATGTTTCTCAGAATCTACTTTTCTCATTAATGATTATATATCTCTCCCCAGATACCATACTTTTAGACTATCTGTAATTCTTTCAGTCACCAAATACCTCCCAGATTTCTCTTTACTCATATTACTTCTGGTCAAATTTCATTGATAAGCCCTACTGTGTTAAACTATCTTCTGTTTCATCTACATGCCTACTGTGTACAAAATACTGTGTTAGGAGATATATACATACATACATATATATATATATATATATATATATATATATGTATGTATGTATACATATATATATATACACACACACATTTTACTTTTAGTTTTATTGAGATATAATTGACATACATCACTGTAAATGTTTAATGATTTCACTTACATACATTATGAAATGATTACCACAATAAGTTTAGTGAACCTTCATCATCTCATAGATACAAGATTAAAGAAATAGAAAAAACATATTTTCCTTGTGATATGAACTCTTAGGATTTACTCTCATAACATACAGCAGTGTTAATTATGTTAATCAGGTTGTACATTATATCTCTAGTACTTATTCATCTCATAATTGGAAGTTTATACCTTTTGACCACTTTCATACAATTCCCCCTTCCCCTACACCCTCCTTTGGTAACCACAAAGCTGATCATTTTTTCTATGAGTTAGTTTGTTTGTTTTTGAAGTATAATTGACCTATACCACTCTGTTAGTTCTCATTGCCCAGTACAGTGATTCGATGTTTCTATACATTACAAAATGATCACTACAATAAGTCTAGTTACCATCTGTCACCGTACGAAGATATTACATTATTATTGGCTGTATTCCCAATGCTGTACCTTTCATCTCTGTGATTCATTTATTTTATAGCTGAAAGTTTGTACCTCTTAATTTTCCTGTGTTAGGATATATTTTTAAGCTAAAAATAATAGAACTATATTTAACGTGGGTACCAGTAGAAATAGAATAATACATTTATCCTTTATTCTTTGAGAAGGATCTATTTGAGTTGTGTTTTTTTTGTGGGACGCGGGCCTTTCACTGTTGTGGCCTCTCCCATTGCGGAGCACAGGCTCCGGATGCGCAGGCTCAGCGGCCATGGCTCACGGGCCCAGCCGCTCCGCGGCATGTGGGATCTTCCCGGACCGGGTACGAACCTGTGTCCCCTGCATCGGCAGGTGGACTCTCAACCACTGCACCACCAGGGAGGCCCGATTTTGGTTTTTTTTTCAGTTCCCTTGCTTAACAAATCATGTTTCTCAAGGTCCTGATCTCAACCATTTTTTTTGTCTCACTTGTCCTGGAACATCTCTTTCCCATCCTCATATCTAGCTTCAGTCAGTCACAGAAATGCTGATAATGCTTGGCTATTCTGCCCTCACCTCTCTCCTGAACTCTAGTTGAGCTTTGGTTGGCTGGCAGAGCTTGCTATGCTTTGCTGGAATATCTTCCCCATGTAGTCTCTGTCTTCACTTAGGGCTTTATACTTCCTCATCTAAAACAATCTCATCTAAAACAATCTGGCAGTACCTCCTTGGCTCCTTCCTCTTGTAACTATGTCTTCCCACCCGCTGGCCTCTAGCACATGCACACATAAGCACACACACATCCAGTGATACATTTTCTAAGTATGTCACCAAGCTTCCTTGTCTTGTGTATTTTCCTCTGTCATTGCCTTAATCATTAACATAGCTTTGTGTGAACACCCTGCTTTTAGTCTGGCTTCTCTCCAGTCCATCTAACCCACTGCTGCTAGAAAAATATTTCTAAAAGGCAGATAGGCATGTATTCCCTTGCTTAAAATCCTGGTGAGATCCCCATAGCTAACATCAGAAAAATGTCTAAAGTGCTTAGCTTGATATCTAGAATCATTCAGAAATCTGGTTTCTCTTCCCTGCTCCTCCACATGTGTGCTTCAGTCTTGCCATGCAGACTATTTGTAGTCTCTCAAATGTACCCATATTTTCAGATCTCTTTGTCTTTGCCTTGCTAGTCTCTCTGGATGAAATATCTCTGTGGTGAGCTCGTGCTTCATTAAGAATAGGTTAAATTTTAATTCCCTCTGGAAGTTTTTACTTGGCCCTTTTCCCAGTCCTCCTCCTGCTTTTAGGGCCCATGTCATCCTATTTTTACGTCACTGGAATATTTATCTTCCTATAATTGTTTCAACTTTGTTTTTCACCACTGTCTATGAGAGCCTTATTCATCTCTGTCTGTGTTCTCAGTGCTTGACTCATAGTAGGAGCACAGTAAATTTGTCTTTGGAAGGAGGAATGAATGGGCTAATCCTTCACATCAGCATAGAGCAAGCTATTATCTGTGATCTTAAAACAAAAACAACTCTTTTGATCTCCTATTCCTCTCCCTTTCTTTGCCTCCTTTTCATCCAGACTCTTCCAAAAGGGTGTCTCTACTTGTATCTTCCAGTTTTTCTCTTCCCTTTTCTCTTGATCTCTCCACTCAGGCTTTCACCACTACCCTTATCAAATTCACCAGTGATCTTCAGTAATCAGTTTTCAGGTGTTTAACTTGACCTATTATAAGCAGCATTTGACATTGTGAATCACTCTCTTCTGTTTGAAGCACCTTCTTCACTTGATTGCCTGTAGGTCATAGTCTCATTGTTTTCCTTCTACATCTCTGGAAAATAAAAAGCAACTGTTCTTAAGTGATTTTTTTGTTAAATGATTCCTGATAAATCTGTGGAATCCCTCCCCAGACAGTTGCACATATACATGTAAAGAAAATTCTGAACACAGTAATGGGGAGTTCAGGGGTCTCCCCACCTCAGAGCTCATCTATGGTACCCACAGAAAGAGCAGCCTAAAAGATGGGAGGGAAAAGCAGTTGAGTATGGTGTAACTGAAGTCAAGGGAAGAAAGAGCCTTTCAGAAGGGAGGAATGATTCGTATTGCCAAGTGTTTGTTGTCAGACGTAGACTGGACTGAGACCACTGGGTTTTGAAATAAGGAGCTTGTTGCGACTTGGCAGAGCCTTTTAATGAAGTGGTAAGGGTAGAATGCAGGTAGTAGTGGGTGAAGAGCAGAGTCCAGGAGTATAGGCAGTCCTCAGAAGTTTGGTTCTAAAGGGAAGGGAGCAAGGAGGTGGTGGCTAGACAGGGATGAGAAAGTGGCATGTGGTTTTGCTTGTATTTGTTTTGTTCTTTCTGAGGAGACAATTATTTTTTCCCAATATGTGGCTTTCACCTGAATTGGTTTATCTAAAGTTGAACTCTGATGTGGATTTTCATTCTCTCTTGCCTACTGGTCTCTAAAAAAGATTTTACATACTATGAATTACCAAGAATATGAACTAGCACCGAGGCCTTTTGTGTTCTAAACATGGCTGGACCCTTTCACATTCATTATCTCTTTTGTTCTGAGGAAGCTTATATAAAACAATGACTCTTACTTGTTTCATTTAATAACATGTAAAAAGACAAAATTTATAGTTTTGAGAGATAAAGTTTATCTCTTCATTTGCTTTTTGCAGGAAATTCACTGTCAGAACACTCCCCTCAGAAAACAAGTTGGTCCAAATACCCCATCACTTCCAGTAACAGAAAAGGTGACAGAAAATCAGACACCAGCAAAACCTTCTAGTATAGAACCTACGGGTAAGCGTTTTCTATTTCTGCTTCACTTAAAATGTAGATTTCAGTCTACCATAGTTTTGGAAATTGGATTGGAAAGCAGAAATGCTGTTCTAGTGTAAAAAGACAGATTCATTTCTTCATTTCCACTTACCTTTTCATTTCTAGCCATGCAATATCCTTCTTCCTTAGTTATCTTTCCAGAGTGAGAACGCATACACTTGATGAGAGTGTAAATTACTATAAGTATTTTTTGGAGAAAAATTCAGTAATATCTATTGAATTGTAAAGTGTGTGTGCTCTGCAAGTGTTTCTGTAAGTTGAATTCTTAGAACTAGTGTGCACAGGTATATGTACGAATATATTAATTGTAGCACCATTTGTGATAGTAATAAGATTTAAATGACCTAAATGCACATCAGTAGAAGACTGTAAATAAATTGTGCTAAATCCATGTAATCAAGTATTATGTAGCTGCTTAAAATGAATAAGGTAGGGCTTCCCTGGTGGCGCAGTGGTTGAGAGTCCACCTGCCCATGCAGGGGACGCGGGTTCGTGCCCCAATCCGGGAAGATCCCACATGCCGTGGAGCGGCTGGGCCCGTGAGCCATGGCCGCAGAGCCTGCACATCCAGAGCCTGTGCTCCGCAACGGGAGAGGCCACAACAGTGAGGGGCCCACGTACAGCAAAAAAAAAAAAAAAAAAAAAAAAAAAAA
>RJWK010014935.1:17108-37160 GCA_004363435.1 Platanista minor | reverse complement strand
GAGAGAGAGAGAGAGAGAGACAGAGAGAGAGAGAGAGAGAGAGACAGAGAGAGAGGGATACATCCACAGAATGGAATACTACACAGCAATGAAAAAGAGAAGCTGCAGCACCACATGTGAATCGCAGACTTCATGTTGAGAGGAAGAAGCCAGAAGAAGCCAGATAAAAATAGCTCATACCATATGGTTCCAATCACACAAAGTTCAAGAACAGGCAAGACTTATCCTTGAAAGGCACTCAGAAGCATGGCCACTTGAGAGTATGGGAGGGTCTGGTAACTGACTGGGAAAGGACCCCAAGGAATCTTCCAGGCCACTGATAATGTTCTGATAATGGGTATGGGTTACACAGGTGATATACGTGTAATAATTCATCAAGCCACGCCCTGGTTTACTGTCTGAAAATTCTATCTCAATTTACAAAATAAAATACAAACAGCTGAAAACTCATACTCTGTCCTCCTCTGAGGACTGCAGTGAGGTGACACTGCGAAGCTGGATGTGGAAAGGTTATGGAAGGTGTTGGGTGGTGGGTAAGAACACAGGCTGGGAGTCAGAAGGATCAGGGTTCAAGTCCTGATGCTCCCTCTGACTGGATATGATCTTTTCTTTTGTGATTTTTTTTGTTGCTGTTGGCCAGATTTTTTATTAAGAAATTTGTACTTAATGCCACAAGTCAAACAAGGATGTATAAAGAAAAAGTTTAGGCCTGTCCCACCCCCCTCCAAGCCCACCTGTTAAGCTTCCTTCTACAACAAGCTTTTTTTCCTTAGCAAGACAACACAAACAGCCCCTCCCAGTTAATTACATATAACTCCAACCCTGTTTAATGGTGGTGTGTCATTTCATTCTATCACGACTCATGCAACAAAGAGCCACTAAATATTAACCACGTCAGCCAGATAGGCATCTGGGAGCAGACGTTCCCGCAACAGAGAAAAAGAGAGGGAGGGAGTCAACAAACAAATACAATAGTGGGGCTTCCCTGGTGGTGCAGTAGTTAAGAATCTGCCTGCCAATGCAGGGGACACGGGTTCAAGCCCTGGTCCGGGAAGATCCCACATGCCACGGAGCAACTAAGCCCGTGCGCCACAACTACTGAGCCTGCGCTCTAGAGCCCGCGAGCCACAACTACTGAGCCCACGAGCCACAACTACTGAAGCCCGCCTGCCTAGAGCCCGTGCTCCGCAACAAGAGAGGCCACCGCAATGAGAAGCCCGTGCACCGTGACGACATTATGCTAAGTGACCTGCTCGCCGCAACTAGAGAAAGCCCGCGTGCAGCAACGAAGACCCAACGCAGACAAAAATAAAATAAATAAATTTATTAAAAAAAAAAAAAAAGAAATACAATAGTGACACATTGCATACACTGTGATGAGGGCTCCAAGGGCTGAGATGTGAGACAGAAAATGAGGAAGGTAGGAAAAGGACACGCAGACCTTCAACTTATGACGGGGTTACCTCCTAATAAACCCATCAGAAATTGAACGTATCGCAAGTCAAAAATGCATGTAACACACCTCACCTACTGAACACCTTAGCTAGCCCACCTTAAGCATGCTCAGAACGCAGACATTAGCCTACGGTTGGGCAAAATCATCTAACACGAAGCCTATTTTATAATACAGTGTTGAATCCCTCGTGTAATTGATTGAATACTCTACCCAAAGTGAAAAGAACGGTTGTGTGGGTGCAGAACGGTTATACGTGTATTGGTTGTTTACCCTCGTGACCGCGTGGCTGACAGAGCTGTGGCTACTGCTGCCCAGCATCACGGGAGAGGAGCGCACCACACATCACTAGCCCAAGAAACGATGCAAATGCAGAATTCCAAGTGCAGTTCCTACTGACTGCATATCTCTTTCACGCCATCTTAAAGTCAAAAAGTCGTAAGTCGAACCGCTGTTAAGTTGGGGACCGTCTATATTGTAGATATGATGGTCACAGAAGGCCTATGCTGACATCTAAAGAACAGGAAGGTTTGGGCCACGTGAAAAGCAGGCCAGGAAGAGGAACAGAGCCCGTGCCAGGGTCCTGCCAGGGGAGGACACAGAAGTGAAAGGAGACGGTGTGATCTCTGGGGCACGGCCACTCAATTCCTGTGCACAAAGCCTTATGTCCTGATAATCTGACTTCTTTAGGACAGGCTACCAAAATTTGGACTGCTTAGATGAAAAGCCACGTGCATTTTAAAAACTAGAGTAACTAAGTGCCATATTACTTTTCCAAACGGTTGTAGCACATCATACAGCAACCAGAATTGCTTAAGACACACCCTCATTGGTTCAAGAAGTTATGGATCCTTTCCATTTTTGCCCACATGAAAGCTCTCTATTTCCACACAAAAGCTCTCCACACCCAATTCACAGAATGGGGTAAATGACAGCTCTTCCTCCTCAGGATACGGTGAGGTCTACCTGAGAAATAAATCCATCTAAGCTGCTGAGCCCAGCGCCTAGCACAGGGTGAGCGTTCAACAAACGGGGCAGGCTGTTCCATCACCTGCATAAATGCCAACTCCGTAGTTACCAATTTAACAAAGGGAGCTTCCTAAGGGGAGCTTGGAAGCCTCAAACCCACGAGGTTTAGCATGGCTGTCCCTAGACACGGGGCCATAGGGAGAAGGAGGTGGAACTATGGCTCAGCAAAAGGGGACTGGGAGTCAAGAGACTAGGTTCAAGTCTACCTTTCTGAGACTCAGCTTCCTCATCTATAAAATGGCCCAATTCACTCCCTCTTGATGCAGCCATTCTACAAACGTTTCTGGGGCATCTACTATGTGCAGGGCATTGTTCTAGGAGCTAACAGTCCAGAATAAAAATTCCTGCCTCATACATGCTAGCTGGAGACACAGAAATAAACTATATAAATTAGTAAAATATATGGTATATCAGGAGGTGATAACTGATAAGAAAGAAAAGCGTTATGGAGATGAGGCATGGAATTTTAGGGTATCCAAGGGAGGCTTCACAGTTGAGTAAAGACCTGAAGGAAGTTACATGGCAAAAGCTATGTGGCTCTGGGTAGAAAAAGCATCCCTGGTCAAGGGATCCGTTGTGCAAATGCCCTGAGGTGGGGTGTTCCCAGTGTTTTGCAGGAGCCGTGAGGCAGCCAGTTTGGCTGGAGCAAGGTGAGAGCGAGCAGGTGGGTACTAGATGGAGGCCACAGTTAGGACACTGGCCTTCACTGTAGGTAAATAAGGAACTACTGGGGGGGGCCTGGGCAGAGAAGTGCCCTGAGCTGACTCTCACATGCCAACAAGGTCACCCTGCTGCTGTGCTAGAAGAGGCTGTCGGGGGCCGAGCATGGAAGCCAACAGCCTGTTAGGAGTATTCCGCAACCGCACAAGTGATGCTAGCGGCTTGGGCCCGCAGCATGGCTTGTCCTGGACCCATTTTCAAGGTAAGCCAAGAGGACTTGCTGACACGTTTCTGAGGTGTGAGAGACACAGAGGAACCACGGGTGAGTTCAGGTTTGGCCTGAACAACTACAGGGACGGGGCTGCCGCTCACTGAGATGGGACAAAGGGGTAAGCAACGTGCAGTGAGGGCTGAGCAGACAGACAGGGCAGCCATGGTCTCCATCCCATGCAATCTCAGAAGGAAGCAGCAGGCCCTGGAGACCTGAAAAGAAAGAGGAGCTGGTCCTGAGGCCTGTGCGGCTCCCTCTGGAAAGCAATACGAAAGCCAGAGAGGGGAAGGTGGCGTCGGAGGTCTGACCTGCCACACGTCAGACCCACTACAGGCCTTGCTGCCCACAGAGCCTGGGCCATGGCCACGGCTGGCTGCTCACGGGCCCACGTCACAGATGGAGAAACTGAGGGCACTGAGTTCTACAGTGAGTACCTCTCATTTAGAAGCCAGAAAGGGCCAGGGCGAGCTAAGGCTGGGAGGCAGGCAGCTCCCACCTACCACCCCAAACAGGGACCATGGGGCTGAAGCCCGGTGTCCTCACCACCCAGGAAGTCCGCAGGATCCCAAGAGGCGGTGAGGACTCTGGGTTGCCCAGAGCTGAGACTATGACTCGATCCAGACTCCAAGGATGTCTGCTTCGGGATCCGTGAGCTCTCCCCTGTCCCCCTCACCACTGGGATTTAATTCACATAACCATAAAATTCACCCTTATAAAATATACAATTCAGTGGCATTTAATACATTCACAATGTTGTACAACCATCACTACTACCTAATTCCAGAGTATCAAACCCAAATAGTTAAACATAGAATTATCAGATGACCCAGCAATTCCATTCCTAGGTACATACCCAAGATAACTGAAAACAGGTACATGAATGTTCTAGTCACAACAGCCAAAAGGTAGGAACAATCCAAATGTCCATCAAATGACAAATGCATAAACAAAATGTGGTATATTCATACAATGGATTATTATTCAGCTACAAAAAGAAATGAAGCACTGATACACACTACAATGTAGTTGAACTTTGATAACATTACACCAAGTGAAAGAAGCCCAGACACAAAAAGTCACATATTGTATGATTCCATTTCTATGAAATACCCAAAATAGGTAAATCCATAGAGACAAGAGTGTAGATTAGTGGTGCCAGGGGCTGGGAAGAGGGGGGAATCAGAAGTGACTGCTTTATAAGATACAGAGTTTCCTTTGGGGTGATGAGAATGTTTTGGATGCTGAACATTGCTAATCATCAAGGAAATGCAGATCAAAAGCACAATGAGGGCTTCCCTGGTGGCGCAGTGGTTGAGAGTCCGCTTGCCGATGCAGGGGACATGGGTTCGTGCCCCGGTCCGGGAGGATCCCACATGCCGCGGAGCGACTGGGCCCGTGAGCCATGGCCGCTGGGCCTGCGCATCCGGAGCCTGTGCTCCGCAACGGGAGTGGCCACAACAGTGAGAGGCCCACGTACCGCAAATACATACATACATAAATAAATAAATAAATAAATAATAAAAATTTGTTAAGAGGGTAGTTCTCATGTGAAGTGTTCTTACCACAATAAAATAAAAATTTTTTCAATGTTTTGGAATTAGGTAGACGTAATGGTTGCACAATTTTGTGAATGTGCTAAATACCACTGAATTTGCACACTCTGAAACAGTTAATTTTATGTTGTATGAATTTCACCTCAATTTAAAAAAAGTCTCCAATAAAAATGTTAAAAAAATAAAAATAATAAATTTTTAAAAAGTAATGAGAGCATGCCCTGGGGTCATCCAAATGACCATCTCACAAGCAAGTGCTGCTGTGCAATTTGGGGCTTCGGCCTGCTCCTGTGTTTATGATTCAGTTCCTTCTTTGTGAAGGCCAAATGACATCACTGCACACAACACAAACAAAGGTTGTGCTTCAAATAAGAGAAGGGGGTGGGGTGGAGAACTGAGCCACCCTGTAGCCCATGGCAGCCTGGATGTGCCCAGTTCAAAGGCCCAATCTCTTAGCAGTCAGGACTGTGTTCATGTTGAGAGCATCCGTGTGAATTGAGCAAAGCCCATCTCTGTGCCAAATTCCTGATTCCCACGAGAAGTGGGATTAACAGCCACTATATGCAGATTTCAATAACACCATTATTACACCCGTATCTTTGATCAAATGAGCCAGCTTTCCAGGTTATCAAGTGGTGTACTATTAAAACAGCCATTTGGGGATTACTCATTGGCAGTTCAGGCTCAAATGTGGGTATAGTGGGCCAGCCACATTTTTGGGTTCTGTAATCCTCGGATTCAACCAACCTCAGATTGAAAATATTTGAAAAAAAAAAAAAGTCCAGAAAGTTCCAAAAAGCAAAACTTGAATTTGCTGTGTGCTGGCAACTATTTACATAGCATTTACATTGTATTTACAACTATTAACATAACATTTACATTATACTAGGTATTATAAGTAATCTAGAGATGATTTAAAAGATAGGGGAGGATGTGTATAGCTTATATGCAAATACTATGCCATTTTATATAAGGGACTTGAGCATCTTGACTTTGGAATCCGTGAGGGTCCTGAAACCAATCCGCCCACCCAGGATGCTGCCGAGGGACAAGTGTAATCAGAATCACCCCAAACCAGCCAGCCAGCCAGCCAGCCCAGCAGGCACAAGAGACAGAAGCAGGGGAAACAGAAGGGGCCAGCTCTCTGCTATCAACCCAACAATGGCAATTTCGTTTCAGTTCACATCCTTCCAATTAAATTAACATTGCTCATTTGAAATGGGCCGGCTTTCTGGTTTTATTAGTTTTATTCTGGCTTTATTTCATGTTTGCTTTATACTTATGTAAAAACTACGTAAATCTGAGGCACTTACACCTAGTTTTATATTTGTACATTTAAGTTATATTCTAACAAGAAAATTTAAATCAACAGGTGAGGCTTTTTTTTTCATTTAAAAGGGAGTCCAGAAAAAAACACATACTTATGATTCCATTCATCTGAAATGTCCAGAACCAGCAAATCTACAGAGACAGAAAGTAGACTTGTGCGGTGGGGAGTGATGACTAATGAGTACAGGGTATTTTTCTGGTTTAATGAAAATGTTGTAAAATTAGACTACAGCGACAGATGTACAACTCTTTGAATACACTAAGAGCTACTGAACTGTACACTTTACATCACTGAACTATATGGCTTGTGAGTTAAATCTCAATAAAGCTATTTTTTTTTTTTTTTTTTTGTGGTACGCGGGCCTCTCACTGCTGTGGCCTCTCCCCTTGCGGAGCACAGGCTCCGGACGCGCAGGCTCAGCGGCCATGGCTCACGGGCCCAGCCGCTCCGCAGCATGTGGGATCTTCCCAGACCGGGGCACGAACCCGTGTCGCCTGCATCGGCAGGCGGACTCTCAACCACTGCGCCACCAGGGAAGCCCAATAAAGCTATTTTTAAAAGGGGGGGAGGGTTGACCTATTACCCAGGTTTGAGCTGCATTAAGCTGGAAAAATCACAGGGAAATCAACAAGCACACCTATTCACGGCTTCCCTTCCAGGCCTCTACTCTTCCTCCCTCTATACTGTGCCCAAGGGCTCAGGAGACAGAGGCTAAGACGAAACCCTAAGTCACAAGCCAAGCCCACCCTGGGTGAGCAGGTGGCTGCCCTCAGACACCACAACACAGGATTCCTATCTCTTGGAATCCACTTCATACAACAGTATTAAGGCACTATTTGAATTATTCAATTCGGAAAAACGTGAAAACAATGAAAACAACCAATGTCAGTAAGTATGCAGGGAATGTGATTCAGCGTACATCAGAGGCAGCGTCAAGGAAAGAAGCATGACAATAAAGATTCAGCACCTCAGTGACCCAGCTGGCTGGGGATGGGGTAGAGCCAGGAGCCAGCACACCTGAGCACAGGCAGTCCCCATCCTGGGGAGGCAGCCGACATCCCCATCCTTCACCCACACTCGCCCAGCACAGCCTGCCCGCAGGACAGGGTCCCTATCCAAGCACGCTGCTTGCCTCCAGCCTCAGCAAGGGGCAACTCCACGGCAACAAGAAGGGAGGCCTCAAGGGCCCATCTTCTGTCGACCCAGCAAATCTCCCTCTCCTTGGGCCTATTCCTTCCAGGGGCACTTTACAGAGACAGGAAGAGGAAGCCCCTGCCAGCAGCCGCTGGGTGGGAGGAGCTGGTGAAGCCAGCAGGAGTGCACGTCCACCCCTGACAGACGGACCCCTTTTGTCCCAATGCCTCCCTCCTCCACAAACCTCTTGGAATTGACCACCTCCAGGAAGCCGCCTTCTGTCTCCCCAAAGGTTCACTGAGCCCCAGCTCGGAGCCGGGGGACGGGGAGAGAGTGGACACCTGTTCACCTGGCCCAGGCCCCCACCTCTGGGCCCTCAGCTCAGGGCTGGTTCCCCAGGGAACACGTAGAACTCAGATGGCTGTGCTGGGAACACCCCCAAGACCAAGAGCTAAGTGAAGAAGTGGGCCCCAGAGCCATGGACCAAGTGCCAACCCATCTATATCCCCAAATCAAAACTACACAAACTCACACAGAGGCACAGAAAAGAAGACAGTGGGATATTCACAAATTGCTGAGAGGGATGCCTCAGGGGAAGAGAGGAAGTCAGGAGGGGGAAGTGGCTTTCAGATTTTACTCTCTCTCTCTCTCTCTATGAAGCTACTACCTGAATCCTTCATAAAGATAACTTAATTTTGTTTTAACTGAAAACATTTTCAAAAGCAGGGTAGACATCCATCAACTGGAAACTTGGTAAGCAAGTTATGCTCCCCGCACACATTGGGATGAAAAAGGAAGGCAATCCCGGAACACACGACAACGTGGATGAGACTCGAGAACATTACGCTTAGTAGAATAGGCAGAAATAAAAAATACCTATTATCTACCTGAGTCCACTTATGTGAAAATCTAGAAAAAAGCAAAACCAGAGTGACAAGAGATAAGCGGCCTGGGACCAGGCGTGGGAGTGGCTACTGACGGCAGGGGAGCCCCAGGAAAGCTTCTGGGTGATGGAAGCGTTCACATACTCAACTGGAGTGGGGCTGCACGCCCATGACCTTCACCGACACTCAGCCAGCTGCCCCCTAGGCTGGGTGACTGTTATGGTTATGTGTACCGCAATAAAACTTCCTTTCTAAGTGAGGTAGAAGGAATGGAGTCAGTGCTTAATGAGAAAGGGGTCTTCCTTTGGGGTGATGAAAATGTTCTGGAACTTGACGGAAGTGGTGGTCCCACAACACTGCGAACGTACTCAATGCCACTCGACTGTGTACTTCAACATGGTCAATTTTACGTCAAGTGAATTTCGCCTCAATTTTTTTTTTTTATTTTAAGTAGACGTAAAAATTTATTACGCCCATTTTGCAGATGAGAAAACCGGGCTCAGAGGAAGCAGTCAACTGCTGGTCCCAGGCTTATCCACCGATGCCTCAGACCCAGTTCAGAGCATCTACACCCAGTAGAAGAGAGAGACCTGCTCTGTACTTCCCCGGAAGGCTCTGCGGCACCGGGGCCCGATCTCCAGAGAGGCCCTTGGCTCTGAGGCATTTGAAAACCAGAGCTTCCCGACAGGCCTTGGAGCAAGCCAGCACAGCAGCACCTGCAGGAGACTCCCAAAGTCTGCAAGCTTCATCAATAGACAGGGCTGCCATGGGGGCAGGGAGTGAGCACCACCAAGCGGGTGGTCTAACTAAGGCTAAAGCAAGGATGGGGGGTAGGGAGAGTTCCAACCAGATCCAGGGTGGATGAGGTCTTCTAGGTCCTGCCAGTCAGGGCCCTGGGGAGTTGAGGGGTCAGCACCAACGTCAGGGACCCAGGAGAAGGACTCAGTAACTAGAGGGCAGCAGTCAAAGTGGACACGTCCACCAGCCACTTTGTGAGTGGCAGGAGAGGGGTTAACTCCTTCCCAGGGTCTGTGGTTCCAAGAAAAGGAAACGGAAGAAAGGAGAAGTTCCCCTCTGTGCTTTCTAAACAGAACCTTCAAAAACGCCCAGTGTCTCGGTCCTCCACTCTGCAGAGGGCCAGGACAGAAGACACACCGCCTGCACACAGGCAGGGCCTGGGGCTCAGCAGGATGCAGAGTCTGGCAAAGCCCAAGGTCATCTGAGGGCACTCACTTCTCTCCCCCAACCCCACCACCCGACATGCCCACGAACCAGCCTCTTGGCAGTGGGGCTGTTTCTCATGGGCGAGGGCGGGAAGCCAAGCCGTGCACCCACAGCTGTCCCAGCACCACACCCTCCCTCCTCCTGGAATTTCTGAAAGCCCTGCTCCCTGGGAGCTCACAGGGTCAGGAGCGGCACACCCAGTTCCAAGATGCTTTCTACTGCCTGCCATGGGCATGGAGGTAACCCCAGATGCCCCCTGTCTCTCCCTTATCAGTGTGCCCCAGCTCCAGCCCAAGCAGGGGCACCCTTCAGAGCTAAAGCCAGTCCACATGTCAGTTACAGGAAATAAAACACCTTCTAATTCCACTATTAGACATTCACTCCTTAGGAAAGGTTTCAAAGGCTTCAGTTCATTCCTGAGGAAGGTGACCTGTTAACCTATAGGCATCTCAGCTAAGAGCAAAAATAGGCATGTTGATGCTGGGGTGAGAGCAGTCTGGAGTCCCCAGCTCAAAAATGAGGGGTCCCAGAAGTGCTGGCAGGCATTTATAAGAGGGTGGGGAGGTCCCCTGGAGAATGGGGGGACAGTAAATGTGATTCTTTAAAGGAAAGGGGGAGGCCAGAATTCCAGGGGGCCTCTAGCTTATGTTCTAAGAGGCACACCAGGGCTGCCTCTGAGCCCAGTGTGGGAGGGACAGCAGGTCACAGAAAGGTCTCTCCTGACAGGCCAGGAGTGCTGAGCGTGGGTCCCACCCCAGGTCCGTGGATCTGCTCACGTTCCCTAAGCACTCCAAGCTGTCACATCTCTGCATGGGCTGCTCATTCTGCTTGGGAAGCCTTTCTCATCCTTACAAACTCTTGGCCATCCTTCAAAGCCCACCTGAAGCACCACCCCGTCCCCAGGCAAGCCCTTCCCTCCCTCCGGCTCCAATCACAGCTGGCACAGGCCCCGGGAAGGTACCAGTGGGAGAAGGTAGACATGTGCCTCTCTCATCTGGCAGGGACTGAGTCTCACTCACCTTTGGTCCCCTGCACCTCGTACTGAACCTGGGGGCAGGAAAGGCCAGGAATTGGAATCAAGAAGCCATCCTGGTGCCTTCCCACCATGAGGCACTGTGCAAACAGCCTGGCCTCTGTGGCCTCACAGGTCTCTCCCTCTGCTGAGATTAACTGGAACCATGGTAAAAGAAGCACCTAATGTTTAGTGAGCACTTACTATGAGCCACACACTACCCCAAGGGCTCTCCATGTGCTACCTCCTTTCACCCTTGTGACATTCTTATAAGGGAGTTACTATTATTAATCCTGTTACACAGGGAATCAGGTACAGAGAGGTTAAGTGAGTTGTCCAGGGCCATACAGCTAGCAAGAGAGGAAGCCAAAATTCAGACCACAGTGGTCTGGTTCCGGGCCCGGTATTCGTAATCGCTACAGGTCTGTTGAGGGGTAGGAAGATGGGTCACTTGTCAGGACAAGCTCTAAGTGGAAGAGGAACTCAGAGGTTTTAAAGGCTAGTTCTCCCTGGACCTTCTCTTTCCCCAGGTCCCAGCCAAACACCTAGGAAGAACAGCAGGGCCTCCTCCCAGATCCGGCCTGCTGCTCCCAAGCTCATCCAGGTGCTGAGTACCAGTTCCAGGAAACACAAAAGTCCCATCTGCAAGCCCCCTGGCCCAGGCTGGGAAGATGCACAGCTGCCCGCTGGGAGGCAGAGCCATAATTTGGGGCTATTCTTAGCAAACCACTGGCTCCCCTCCCAGAGGCCCAGCAGGAGGCCGGCCCAAGCTTCATACACCCTGCCTGCAGGCGTGCAGAGGTCCCACAGGGCTAAGGAGCGACTGATGGGCAGGAGGTGAGGACAAAGCCCTCCATCTTTCAAACCAGAGGTGCCTGGCCTGCTAGCCTTCCCAGGGCCAGGCACTTGGCTGCTGAAGCAGCTCTGGAGAGTCCTGGCCACGGGGGAAGGCTGGTCACCAAGGCTCCACTGACAGTGCTCGCTCTGTGCCAGACCCTGGGCCACACACTTTCCACTGATTAGCTCACATTTAACCCTCACCACACCCCAAGGGCAAGGGGTTACTGGCACTATTTTAAAGATGAGGCATTTCACTTTAAAGATGAGTTAGTTAAGACATGAAGTAACTTGCCCAGGTAACATGGTGAATTAGTGTCGAGCTGTATCTCCCAGTCTCCAGATTGAGCCATAGCCAGATTGGGGGCAGGGGGGCCTTCCCTGTCCAAGGGTTTGGGGGAGGGGCAGTCCATACCAGAAAGCAAAGGTCTCATCAAAGACCCAACTGCATGTCTACTCTTTCTCTTCCCCAGGGATTGTCCTTTCCCTGCCAAAAACCCTCAGGCTTGGGCTCAGAAGGAGAGTCCCCAGCCAGGTACCTCTGCTACCCTGACCACACGACCTCACTTCAGGAAGCTCTGGAGACCAGGGGAGATAAGCCTCAAAGTTCAAGGAGTCCCTGATGGTGTTTAAGGCACGCATCCAGCCCTGTAACTTAGGGAGTAGAGAGGTAAAAGAACTCTCAGGGTGAAACAGAGGATACTGAGCCTTTTGGGGTCTTCAAACTCCAAAGCGGGAGTCCAGAAATGAAGCCACACCACACAGCACCTGTACCATCTCCACCCCAAACAGGTCAGCTTTCAGGCACTGCTGCCACACAGAGTCACAGGGATAACTGAGCAGCACTTGACTCGGACTGTATCTTGGTACCTACCTCCGACTGTGTTCTGCCCTCTGCTGCCAGAAAACTCAGCAGGTATAAGTGTCTGTGTTGTCTGTGTCCCAGGTGCCCAGAGCCAACTCAATGTCTGCCCAGGATTCAAGGCACGTCCATGTGGCTCCGTGTCTCGCGCTGGTGAATGTCAGCTCACATCCCTGTCTGTGCTTCCGTGAGCCCACTCATATGTCTGTCCACTTCCATCAGCCAAATCTCCATGATAGCGTAGGTCCATCTATAGACTATCTGAGGCCTGTGCATGGTCCACACTTGTGTGTTCACTGTCTGTCCCTGCACGTGTCTGTGCCTTGGGTTGTTTGCCCACGTCCATTGCCTTCACCTCCATCTGTATCCAGTTTCTCACTGCCCTTGCCCACACAGTTATAAACCTGAGCATGCGCGCACATCTCTTCTCATGCCAGCATTCCCCACCTGTGCCCGGGTGACCCTGTGTGTGCCACCTGCTTGGAGGCAGGTGGGTGTGTTCACCCAAGTACTCACAGTGCCGGCCAAGGGCTAAAGGGTGAGTTCAGCAACACCCACCCCCAGAACAGCTCCCAAGGCCACAGGCACGAGCTCACTGCCACCTCTACAAAGTGTTCCAGAAAACAGAAACTTGCCAGGGATGATGCGGGAGAGGGCAGAGCCCTAGACAAAGCAGAACCTCAGAAGTGAGGTCAGGATGCCCCAGGTACCACTCACCTCAAGCCAGCCCTGCCAGGCCTGCCCACCTCCAACACCCCAACTCCAAGCCCCGACGGCCAGCGAGGGGAAGACTGTCTGTCTGCACTCACAGGAAACAGTGTCTGGCTCAGGGCCTCCAGCCTGACAAACTCATCCCCAGCCCCCAGCGATAGAGGCTCTTCCGAAAGGAAGAGAGGACTTCCTCCTGAAAGGCTGGATCTAGACCCTAAACCTCAAGAGCCCCAGGGAGGCTGGGAGAGTCCTATGGTCAGCCTGACCCCAGAAACCAAATGTGCTTCTTCAGAAATCCACCAGCAGAAAAACAAAAAACACCTGGGAGTGGGGCTGAGGCACACTCCAGCTGCACCCTGTCCATGGAAGTGGTGAGAGGGCGTAATCACAAAGGATGGGTATGGAGGCAGAACATTTTAAACATATTTGCACGGCTGCCTGAGAACTGCATCCCAGCTCCCCTAGCAACTGCAGACCGTATCACTCACTCGGCAATTAATCATGTGTATGCTCTTGGTATTTCCACTAGTATTACTATTAGTCCGGCACTGGGATGGAAACCCTGTACTAGTGAACTTTCTTTGTGTTTATGTCTTGTCTCCCCCCGTGGGGCTGAGCCACCTAAGGGGAGAACCCTCCAACACCTTCCACCGCTCCCACCCTCCCTGGCATTTAAGAAATGCTCAGTCACGGGTCCAGGTTGCTCTGCAGGAAAGTCAAGGAGTCGGTGCCTGGAATTCTGATCGAGAGAGTAGGGAAGCTGGGAAGCTTCCTGAAGTCAGGGAGCTTTTCTTCCATTTCTTACTCCCCAAGAGATAAGAACACGTTCCAACCACCCTGGCCACTTTCGAAAGTCCAGGACAACAGTCTCCCGCACACTGCACTCTGCTTTCTGACAGGCCTCTTGCCCCTTCAGAAAAAACCTCTGAAGATGAAAAGGGGGCTCTCCTCGGAGACCCAGGCCTACAGAAGGAAAGGACCAGATGAGGCCCAGCATCAAAGCTTGCACCCACTGGGCTCTCTGGACTCTTCCCGGTGCCATGGGCCTCAAGCCCCTAAAGATAAGCCCAGGGACCCCAAGTGTGGATCATGAAGCGTCCTGCCTCGCCGCAGCTGCACAGAAAGCCCAGCTCTTGGGCCTTGCCCCAGACCTAGCCATTATGAGTGGAGGTGTCGCCAGCTCACATCTACCCCAGTCCGACGGAAACCTCATCGAGGAAGTCGGTAGCCCAGAGCCGGACAGACCGAACAACTCAATAACTCCTCACTGTTGAATATGTGAGGTTCCGCTTCTCTCCCAGGCAACGATCCCGCGCGGGTTTGGGTCGGGGCCGAGGACCTCTCTTCTCCGCGGAGCCCAGGGAGGCGTGCGATCTGGGGGATGGGGAGTGGGTGGTCGGAGCAGTGCCCAGAGAACTCCTGAATCAGCCCTCCCTCGCCAGCCCGGGTCCGGACGCATCGGTACCTGTCAGCCCGCGGCTCCGGGGCATCCGCGCTCCTGCGGCTGGCGCGCTGCGCCCGAACGACGGGCGCCGAGTCAGGCAGCGGCGGGTCGCGCCCGGCGCGGGCTCCGGCTCGCTCCTCCCAACTTCCCCAGCCCATCCGTGGGCAGAGGCGGTTCCGGAGGCTGGCAGGCCGGGCGCGACGAGGCGAGGCCACGAGAGAAGGAGCCCGCGCTCGCCGGCGAAGCGAGCAGCCCGCCCCAGCCCGAGCGCCCCTCTCCGCTCCGCGCGCCCCACTACCCCCAAGCCGAGGGGCGGATCCGGCCGGGCCGCCAATCACCGAGCCCGCCGCCGTCCGGCCAGCCCGAGCCCAGGCCCCAGCCGCCAAGGGGGCGGGGGTCTCTGATTTAAAGACACACTCACCAAGCAGCGTCCCGATTGGCATTCCAGAGCCGCGGCAGCCTGGCGGGGAGGGAACGGCTGGCCTCACCTTTCCCGGCCCCGCTTCCTCCCTTCGCCTATCCACCCTCCGCCTGGGAGGCAAAGTTTGGAACGGGGAAGACGGCCTGGGAAGCCAGCTCCTCTTCCCTTGTCATTAGTTCGTCTAGTTCTGGAAGAAGCCCAAACCCTACATCCAGCCTCCCTGGCAGGAGAAAGAAGCAAAAGCTCTCGGCGCCGCACCCCCTCCCAGACTCCAGCTCCCCGGGAAATCGGCTGGCCCTCGCCGCTCTCTGCTTTTTAAAGCCTGGCCAAGCCTCGGCGGGACCGAGACAAGCAGCTGGGCACCGGAAGAACCCTCGCTGCGCTGTGCAACCTGAGCTAGGCGATTGCCCTCTCTGGACCTCAGCCACCACAGGAGTCAACGGTTGAGCCCTTAAAAAGCAGATTGTCCACTCAATCGTGGGCTTCTCCCAAGCCCTAGATACCCGCAGTCCCCGGAGGCGAAAAGGGAAGAATGAAGCAGAAACTTTGGAAGAGGAGGGGTCCCTCTGCCCCCACCCCATGGCTCCCTACAGTGATACGTACAATCCCCACCCCCAGGGGGCCCTATCCCCGCCTCCCACTGACCGGGCACGGCAGCCCAACCAGGCGCACCCCGATGCCCCAGCAGCCCATGCCAGCCCTCCGATGGCACGTGCCCCCAAACTCACCCAAGTGCATTCGCTTTCTCGCCACTGTTTCCTCTGGGAGAGACGGGCTTTGTTGTGGTTGGTGAGTCACTTCTTCCTTCACTCTGCTGCACACTGGGGAAATCGGTCTTCGTCACCTGTCACTACCTGCCTCACCCACAATCAGGGCTGCAGCAGGGGTCGGTGAAGTCCGAGTCTCCCCAGGATGAAGGCAGCGCAGGCCTCACCTCTCTCCAAAGTCAGGCCAGAGGCGCTAGGCTAGGAGAGGGGCAGGCAGGCCCTGCAGTCCATGGGAGCCCTAAGAACAAATAAAAACAAGCAGGATGGCTGTTACTTGTGGTGCTCTTACCAAGTCTCCAGCACCCAGGTCTCAAGTGCTTCACTGGATGATTCTATGAGATTACTTTTATTATCCCTCTTTTAGTGGATGAGGAAACTGAGGCCCAGGGAACACTCGCCCTCAGCTCCAGGCCTCCTCCTGTAACAACCAAGATGTGCGAGGAGGAGAGGAGCGGAGAAGACCCAGGAGTGGCCTTGGGAAGCAGACCTGACCTTCAGAGACCAGCAGAGCTAGGCTCAAGTTGGCTCATCGTTTACTGCCTGTGTGGTCTCTGACATAACCTGTCTGGTATTCAAGTGCCTCAGCCAGAATATGGCCTGTCCTCCTTCAAAGAGGTGTTGACAAGCCAGGAAGCTGGGGCATGTGATGCCTTGGAGTAGCATGTGGCACATGGTAGGCACCATCTTTGGGCACTGCTCCCTTCCTTCCTCCTCTTTGTACAACCTCATAAACCACTCCACCCCGTGTCAGATTCCGCAACTGAAGCCCCTGCCATACTGAGGATGCTGATAATGCATCCTCATTATCCTGCATTATCCAGGATAATGCCCCCTTGCAGCCAGGACTAAGGTAGGGGTATGTATGTGCACTAAGACTGTGCTCGAGCACACACATATACAGATACACAAACATGCACACATGCACACATGCACATACACACTACTCTTCCTCCCTGGGATCTGTGGCTAGCTGCCTCTCTAGACTGAGCTCCTGGAGGACAAAAGTCTGTGTCTGACCTGTCTTTCGGTGCCCAGCACAGTGTCTGGTACATTGGTCATTCATTCATTCATTCATTCGTGTTCACCATGCACACAGTAGGTGTTCTTGTTGAATCAAACAGAAAAGCCCAGGGCAGAGATGTCCCCAGAAGAACCAGAATCACTGCCCTTCTGGCTCCAACAGGCAGCCTCAGGGCTCAGCTGGTAGACCCCAGAAGTAGAGGGCTGGGGGTTTAGAGGTATCTCAGAGACAGTGTACAGATGGCATCCAGATCACAGCGTCCGGCCTCACCAGCCCGCCCCCAGCCCCTGAGGTTCTGCCAAGTCCTTGCTCAGAGCAGCAAATGCTGGGGGTTCCCCCCACCACAAGAAAGCCTGCAGGACCAGATCCTGCCCCTCATCGGACCCAGCGGCCTGGAAGGGGGAAGGAGACTGAATGTTGAGGAAGAGACGAAGGAAGGGACACAGCAGCCCTAGGTATTCCCCAAAGAAGGCACTCTGCCCTCTCTCTCCAACCCCAGGCAGAACGGAAGAATCAATTGGGCCAACTCTCTCAGCGCAAACTGCCGCAGAAGCTCCCCAAGAAGTCTGTAAGCTCAGAGCAGAAGCCCAAAAGTCCACTGAGAAAGGATCAGTGGTCCCAGAACAGGATCTCAGAAACTAGAGGGCTCAGGACTCAGCCCTACTGACCCAGCACCTCCACCAGAACTACCGCCACCACCCCACATCCCAGTTGCACGAGTGCCCGAGACGCCACCTTATCATCTAAAGAATGCCAGGACCCCGCGGGTGGCCCTGCAGTACAACTGTGTGCTCGTGTGTGAACACGTGTATGTACACATATGTGCTTGTGTTGCTCATGTATGTTTGCAGAGATGTGAATGAGAGTGTTCATGTTTGTGCTAGTGTCTAGCGGGTGTGAGTGTGGATGTAGGAGTGAGCATGTGTGTATATGTGGGCATGTGTAGCACACACACAAACTAAACCACCACGGTCCAAAACCAGGCAAGCCGCTACTGCAAAGGGTAGTGAACCACCCCATTACTCACGCTTCCAAGAGAACTGCCAGTGGCCGTCCACAGCCCCCTCTGCCCAGGCAAGCAAGTCCCAAGTTCAATCCCTGCGAAGAAGCGTAAGCTGTGCGAACCGCCGGTTCCCTCGTGGGAACGCTCAGGCCAAGAATGATTTCCTGACAGGTGGAAAGGACTCGCCGGAAGGCAGAGGAGCTGGGTTCAAACCAACAAAGATGAGAAACAGGCTCTGCTGATCTTCTCTGCTCCTCGTTGCACGCCAAGCCCACAACAGGCTGGGGGATTCTGGGCCCGAGGCATAGACAACATCAGGGCAGGAAGCCAATCTGGCGCTGCCCCCCCGTGGCCACGTTACTGCCAAGACTGGGACCCACGTGGGCCCTCCGTGGTGGGTGTCTTGGAGGCTGCAGTCTTCCCTGTGAGCCAGGTGGTCTCTGAGGCCCAACACAGACCCGTCCCCACCTGCCCCAGCTGCCTCAGGGTCCTGCTCTGGCTGTCTGCCCCTCCAGGCCCACCACCCCACCACCAGGATCCAGCAGCCCTCGCTTGTCGGGCCTTGCTGTGTGCAGTCCAGGGCTGAAAGACACAGGCTCTGAGTAGGGCCAACTTGCCCTGGATCTAACCTCAGCAATTTTACCACTATGTGACCCTTACCCTAAAAGTCACCACATTTCTCCAAGTTTTTTTTTTTCCCTCATTTGTAAAATGGTATGAAGAGCAGTTTATGCCTCCAGGAAATGTCTGGAGGATCAAAGGAGTGCCTGGCACTTGTCCAGAGCTCACTGACCGAAGCTATTGTTATTGTTATTATTATTGCCACCTGAGCTCACACCCTCACCCAGCCCTGAACCTGCCAGGGCAGAGGGGTTCTTCGAGGCTGAGTTCAGTTCAGGTTCCACCGCCTCTAGGCAGTCTTCCCTGCTCAAAGGATCTCTGTCTGCCCTGGACTCCTTCCCCCTCACCTCTGTGCAGGGTCCTAGTATTTGAGCACTCCTGCCTGGCACAGAACACCTGTTCAATAATTGACATTATAATTATCAGCTGGATTATTAATTTCATTGGTTGGCCCTCCTTTTGGTCTAGGTCCAAGGATAGCATCTCCCACCTCCTAAATTCACACACTAGGGTCAAACTTTTTTGACGAAACTCAAAGTAAGGAACACATTTTAGGAACTTCCCTGGTGGTGCAGGGGATAAGTCTCCACGCTTCCTAATGCCGAAGGCCTGGGTTCGATCCCTGGTCAGGGAACTAGATCCCACATGCATGCCACAACTAAGAGTTTGCTACCACAACTAAGGAGCTCGCAAGCTGCAACTAAGGAGCCCACAAGCTGCAACTAAGGAACACACCTGCTGCGACAAAGACCCCACGCAACCAAAAAAATAAATAAATAATTTTTTTAGTAATTTTATTGTATTTATTTATTTATTTTTTGCCTGAGTCGGGTCTCCGTTGCTGCGCGTGGGATTTTTTTCTAGTTGCGGCGTGCACGGGCTTCTCGTTGTGGTGGCTTCTCATGTTGTGGAGCACAGGCTCTAGGAGCTCGGGCTTCAGTAGTTGCAGCACGTGGGCTCAGTAGTTGTGGCTCATGGGCTCTAGAGCACAGGCTCAGTAGTGGCGCGTGGGCTTAGCTGCTCCGCGGCATGTGGGATCTTCCCAGACTAGGGTTCAAACCCATGTCCCCTGTGTTGGCAGGCGGATTCTTAACCACTGTGCCACCAGGGAAGTCCCATAACTAAATATTAAAAAAAAAAAGAAATACATTTTAGGGTATATATCCGGAAAAATTAAAACTCTAATTCAAAAAGATACATACACCCCAATGTGCACAACAGCACTATTTACAATAACCAAGATACGGAAACAACCAAAGCGCCTATCAACAGACATTTGGCTTAAGAAGATGTGGTATATTTATACAATGGAATATTACTCAGCCATAAAAAAAGAAATATTGCCACTTGCAGCAACATGAATGGACCTAGAGAATATTATACTTAGTGAAATCAGACAGAGAAAGACAAATACTGTATGATATCTCTTATATGTGGAACCTGAAATAGGATTCAAATGAATCTATATAAGAAACAGAATCACAGACATAGAAAACAAACTTATGGTTACCAAAGGGGGAGGGAGGGAGGGAAAAATCAAGAACATGCGTTTAACAGATTCAAACTACTATACATAAAATAGGTAAGCAATAAGGATTTACTGCATAGCACAGAGAACTATATTCAACATCTTATAACCTATAATGGAATAGAATCTGCAAAATATATATTAGCTGAATCACTTGGCTGTATTAACACAATATTATCATGGCCTGAAACTAACACAATATTGTAAATCAACTATGTTATATATATATATATATATATATATATATATATATATATTTTTTTTTTTTTTTTTTTTTTTTTTTTTTT
>RJWK010014935.1:0-17008 GCA_004363435.1 Platanista minor | reverse complement strand
GCGCCTACTTTTTGTTGTGGTGCGCGGGCTTCTCATCGCGGTGGCTTCTCTTGTTGTGGAGCACAGGCTCAGTAGTTGTGGCGCACGGGCTTAGTTGCTCCATGGCATGTGGAATCTTCCCGGCCCAGAGCTCGAACCCATGTCCCCTGCATTGGTGGCGGGCGGATTCTTAACCACTGCACCACCAGGGAAGCCCCTATCCTATTTCTTTTTGTTTTTACTGACTGCAGTGCACAAAACTGATTTTACCTGTGACCTGCAGTTTGAAAATGCCTTGAAGAACAATGAGGTCCCCGAGGGCAAGGGGACCTCCCCACTACCCGCCCCCCAGCACTTCTCAATGCCTGACTGAAGAGTGCCCAGGACATGCGGGAGGAGGGTGATTCTATCTCCAGAACATTCCTCAAGTACTACAAGGAGAGCCCTCCATCAGAAAAAGAAGAGAGAAAAGGGAGAAGGAATCCTGGTTCATTCAGTCAACAGATATTTCATTCATTCATTGTCAGCCAGTCAATCAACAAACATTTACAGGGCCCCTTCTATCTTTCACGCCCTGTTCTAGGCCTTGAGCAGTGAATGAGGCAGACAAGTTCCCTCATGGGGCACTGTCCCTTTATGGGGCTGACATTTCAGTAGGGTGGGGCAAAGGATACAATAAACAAGTAAATAATAACAGAGGCAACATCATTCCTGAGTGATTCATGCAATGAAGAAAATAATAGAATGGCAAAGAAAAGTGGGGCAACTTTAGAAACAGTGGAGGTCTCTGAGCCTCAGGTAACTCATGACACTTACCTCCCTTACCTGAGCTGGTGGTTGTGGGACTTAAATAGGGTGATGACTTCAAAGTATGTAGCACAGCGTGGCCTTTACCGTCATCGCTATTCGATGGATAAGCGTGACTGAAGGCAGGTTGTGATAAAGTTCCGCAAAGCGTAAGGTTGTACTGGGGTTCAGAGGATGATGAGGGGACACGCTGATTACAGCACAAGCCCAGGACCCACGCACGTATTGGCTTCTTCCTCTGCACAGCTCACCTGGCATGGCTCTCCCCATTTCCCAAGCCACAGCTCCCTACTCCCACCCCACCCTACAATTCAGCCCAGCCCAGTTTGACGAGTCCTCTCTAAGAGCTGGGCCACTAAAGAGTTAAATTCCTTCTGGTGGGTGTCCTGAGCTGCACAGGGACAGATACCAGCAGCCTTCACCACCCCACCTGCGCCTCTGTGGACTCCCGCTGATCAGACGACACCTGCCCGGGGAACATGGGTGCTATCTTGCTGGGCTGTTGGGTGTACCTGTTGGATGGGATTTTGTGGTTGGAATGCTTGTGACTTACCTATTCCCCTAGAGACAGGTCACCCGCCTCTCTGAGCCTCAAAGAACCTTAGTGCCAGAAGAGGCATATAGGAAAAGAAAAAGGAAGAGGGATAGGAAAGGGACAGTCTCACACTTTTTGACAGTATCTGTCCACATGACTCCCAGCAAGACAGCAAGAGGGTGGAGATCTGGAGCCCAGCCCCAGGAAATGCTGAAGGGTCTGGGTCTGTTCAATTGGAGCAGAGAAGGCTCAGAGGCAGGACACTGTCTTCTGGTCCCTGCAGGGCTGTCGGGAAGTGAGTGAGGATCCCTGTCTCAGGTGAGCTGCTCAAGCATCTGAGCTCCAAGCAGCAACGTTAAGTACCTACTATGTGCCTGACCCTGGTCTCAGGGTGCAGACCCCACCCTTCCCTAGGTGCTCCCAGACCTGTGAGGCAGGCAGAGCAGTACGTTTTCAGAGAGACGTGTTTCCTGCAGGGTGGAGTGGGGCCCAGGGCGCTGGGAGGGCAGTGATGAGGACACCAGCACCACCTCCCAGGTCAGCTCAGAGTGGAAGTGGATGTCCTGTGAGGGCCCTACCAGCTCAGGGAGGTACACTGATTTGTTTCGGCTTTGGCATCAGACAGACCTTAGTTTGGATTCAGTTTCTGCCACTTCTTAGCTACGTGACCTCAGGCAACTTTCTGAGCTTCTCTGAGCCTCTGTTTCCGCGTCTATAAAATGAGGATTGGGACCTCCCTGGCAGTCCAGTGGTTGAGACTCTGCGCTTCCACTGCAAGGGGCGTGGGTTCGATCCCTAGCCTGGGAACTAAGATCCCACATGCCATGCAGCCTGGCCAAAAAATAAATTAAATTAAACTTTTTAAAAGTGCTTATAAAATGAGGACAGTCACACATACTTTGACAGGATTTTGAGATTAAATGAACTAACAAATTTAAAGCCCTTAACAAATAGCTGCCCAAGAAGATGCTCAATAACATAATAGTAGTTATGGCTGCTAGCATCATCAGAAGATCCCCTCTTAGGGGTCTCTGTCTGCCCTCACCTCCTCCCTCCTCTCCCTCCCTTCTCATAACGTGCAAAGAATCCCCTGCCCCCACTGCTATGAGAAAGGAGCTCCAAGTGGCCTTCTGCTGGGTCTCACTGCAGAAGCCCAGGCCCTGGACATTGAAAATAATGAGGCGGGATGGGATGGGGGGTGTTGAGAGGGGGTCTGCCAAGCCCTGCAGCAGGAAGACCATCCATCACTGAATAAACAGGCTGTCACCCCTTCCCTCCCACTATCCTCCTCCCTTAAATAACCCAGATCTGTTGCCCAGTTGTATCCAAGCAACACTACTCAGGCGCCCAAGGATGTCTCACTCTGACAGAGCCATTTATGAAGATGCTGCAAGGGAAAGGGGGGCGGGGTGGGGGTCAAGGGAGCTACAGAGGCCTGACAGCGCCTTCCCAAGGCCTTCAGATGGCAAGTTCCTGGTCCCCAGGAACAGAGCTCCTGGGCTGACCCCTCACCAGAGGGGTGGGCAGCGAGGAGTGCTTGCTTACCAGAAACATTCCAGCAGAGGCCAAGACCTCCTAGACTTACAGGGAAGATCCCAGACTCCCCGAAGCTTGGGACACCCAGGAGCCAACGAAGTGCCTTGGAAAGATCACTGGCCCAGGCTCACCTACTAAGCTCTAGTCTCGGTGTCAAAACTCACTGGCTGTGTTATCCCAGCCAGGTCACCCACCTCTCTGAGCCTCAAAGAACCTTAGTGCCAGGAGAGGGATAGGAAAGGGACAGTCTCACACTTTTTGACAGTATCTATCCACATGACAAATGCAGACTCTTCACCTCAGCAATTCTATTTCTAGGAATTTAGCCTAGGGATGTGCCTGAACACGGACAGATTGACAACTGTGCAAGGTTATTCCTCATCTGCGACGGTGAAAGATTGGAAACAGCCGAAAAGTCTGTGGACAGAGAGATGATTGGCTAGATAAACTCTGGAACATCTAGAAACTGGAAGTGCCATGCAGCTATTTTAAAACACGAGGCAGATGTATGTGGGCTGATGGAAAATGATCTCTAGAGCTGGGAGCAAACTCCAGGAGTGGACGTGGACTGAGACAGTCAGGGCAGTGTAGTCTGTGACAATGGGCACTGGAGCCAGTCTTGGCATCTGTTTCTAGGGGAATAGATAAGTCACATGGATTCCAACCACAGAATCTCATCCAACAGGTACACCCAACAGTCCAGGTGCACGTGCAAAGATGTGGAGCGAGCTTGAAAACACAGTCTCCTGTGATAAAATAATAGAGCTGGATTAGCCAGACGATACCGTTGATGTAAAGTAACAACACTCATACACAGAAAAATAACCACTGTTTTTAAAAATGAGGGTATGTGCGTTATGCAAGAACCCTGATCAAACACACTACCATGGGTGCCTATGAGAAAAAGGAATGCGATGAAGGGGAAATGAAACAAAGAGAACAACGCAAGAGAAAGGCCTCACATATACTGATGATGATTGAGGAAAATTATTTACTCAACTGCAGCTGAGGTAAAAAAGAAGGCGGGAAGGCGGGAGGGAGGAGAGGAAATTGCAGGACAGGTCTCTAATATTCTAGCACTTTAGGAGCTGTATAGATATAGTCCCTCAATATCCACTGGGGGATTGGTTCCAGGACGCCCATGGATACCAAAATCTGCAGATGCTCAAGTCCCTTATATAGTAGTACAGCTGTATCAGCTGTACGTACAGTGGATTATCAGCTGGTGTGGAAACTGGATATGGAGGGCTGCTTATATATCCATACTTACACAGAATACAGCTGACCCTTGAATAACACAGGTTTGAACTGCAGGGGGCGACTTTAACGCAATTTTTTTTTTTTACTAGAGTACTACAAGATTCACGGTTGGTTGAATCTGGGGATGCAGAACAGGAGATACCGCCAGGAGCCAGCTATAAATTAAATTACACATGGATTTTTGACTGCACGGAGGTGGGCACCCCTAACCCCCGCGATGTTCAAGGGTAAACTGTACATTAAATGTCTCTGAAGAACAGGTAAGAAACCAGTGATTTTAGTTGCCTCCAGGGAACTGGGTGGCTGGATGGAAACTTCTCACTGCATACCTTCTTGTGCATTTGAATTTTGTTCCATGTGGATGTGTTATCTATTTTTAAATAATAATAATCAACTGATAGGCTTGTATACACAGGGTCAGTCTCTGGAAGGCTACAGAAGATGCTGGGAAGAGGGCTTTGCCCTCAGAGGATAAATGAGGCCTAGGGAGGGGAAGCAGGAAGCTTGGGGAGGGGAATTGGGCTTGCCCTCCACTCACTATCCTTTTGTACAGTTGGCTTTTTTTACCCTATGCATCTATGATATATTCGAATAACTGTCTTTTTTTTTTTTTGGCCATGCCACGAGGCATGTGGGATCTTAGTTACTCAACCAGGGATTGAACCCTGGCCCTTGGCAGTCAGAGCAAAGAGTCCTAAGCACTGGACCGCCAGGGAATTTCCTAATAACTGTCATTTTAAATTTTTATTTTGAACACTTTTATTACTTTTTTATTTTTTTTGCGGTACGCGGGCCTCTCACTGCTGTGGCCTCTCCCGTTGCGGAGCACGGGCTCCGGATGCGCAGGCTCAGCAGCCATGGCTCACGGGCCCAGCCACTCCGCGGCGTGTGGGATCCTCCCGGACCGGGGCATGAACCTGCGTCCCCTGCATCAGCAGGCGGACTGTCAACCACTGCGCCACCAGGGAAGACCTTGAACACTTTTTATATGCACAAAAGTAGAGAATTGCATAATCGACACTACATACCCATTATCAGATATGACAATTATCAAGATTTTGCCACTCTTGCTTCATCTACTGTTATCTTTTTTTTCTCTTTTGGTTTTCTTTCTGGAGTATTTTAAAGCAACCCGCAGACATTACACAATTTCACCCCAACCTCCATCAGAATATGATGGATGCAGTAAACCCATCTTAAAGAAATGAAGTCTAAGAGGCCAGACAGAGCACCCTGGCAGACCTAGAGGGATTCCCTGTATGAAATCTCTGAGGGGTAGTGGTCCCTGCCTCTGCTTGACTGTTCCCAGAGACGAGGAACTCACTCGTGACCCAGTCTCCTTCTTTGTCCTAATGGCCCAGAGATGGGCTTCTCAAAAGGGACAGACACCACCCCCCATTCCCTTTGTTGTCTTGGAGGCACCCAGCCATGGGCAGAAGCAGCTCAAAGCCACAGGGAAACAGCCCAGCTCATTAGAGTCCCTTCCTTTCCAAAACAAACTCAGAAGCGTAATGGCACGCCAGGCACGTTCACATAAACTGGAGGCCACTAAAGACCTGCTGGCTTGGAAGGCCTCTCCAGGCACCTCCCCTCCCCAGGCCGTCTGAGACAGGCATTCACTGTCCTGGCAGTCAGGGGTAAACTTGGGGCCGGGACTGGACAACTGTTCCCAGCTGGCCTATGTGTGCATTTGAATCACCAGCAGGAGGGGTTCGACCACAGATTCCCAGGCTCCACTCCAGCCCTCCTAAGCCAGAATCTCCAGGGCTGAAGCCTGGGAAAGCCCCCTGGGTGGTTCTAAGGCAATAGTCAAGTCTCTGGTGTTTGGGAACCACTGGGCCAAGTGACTCCAAGACCCTCTTCTGCAAAGGGCCAATCCGACTCCTAGCAGCCTGCTTCTGTACCAAGATTCTGGCCTGCCCCCAGCCCAGCCCAGGGTGTAGTGTTCCCACCTGCAGCTGGCAGGGGACCAGGTGATGCCAACTCCTCTAAAGAGTGTGCTGGCCAAGGCTCAGAAGGGCACAGACAGCCCCCCAAATCCAGGGTGCTTTCTGAGGCCAGAGGCGCAAATTCAAAGATGGCATCTCACCCCCTCCCCTGCAAGGTCTTCCCTCCTAGAGGGGAAGGGAGACACTGAGTGTTTACTCTGCGCCACAGTTCACATGCATTAACTCACTGAAGCCTCACCCCTGCCCCATGAGGCAGGAGCCGTCTTATCTTCCTTAGCAGATGAGGAAACTGAGGCTCAGGGAGATCCACTAAGCCACCCCTGGGCACACAGCTGGTAAGGGGCCAAGCTGGGATTCACACCAGGCAGCCTGACTTCAAAGATCTGCTTTTCTACCCACAACAAAAGCTCAGCCTGCCCCTCTGCTCCAGCGACCAAGCAAGACATCTGCCATCCAAAGTGTGGTCAGCAAGACTACGCTCTGCATAACCAGGCGTCCCTGGGTCAGGGTATGTGTCCCTCCACAGTGCGTGTCAGTTACGTTCTCTGGAAAGGCAAAGTTAGCAGTGCAGTTGGTTTACTGGGGGAAACGGCAGTGAAAGACAAGGGGCAAGGAAGTAGGAATGAGTGGGGAGAGCCTTCACACCATGTTGCAGGTCTGACACTTGTGCAAGGATGGAGAAGGAAGGAGGGTTGAGAGGAAGAGCCCCAGGCCCAGGGCAGCCCTGAGAACATCTCAGCCAGGCCAAGCGGGAAACCCAAAGAAAGACTGCCCACTAGAGGAGTCCTGCGTCTGGCAGATGTGGCCCAGCTCTAGTACCCGCGCTGGGCTCAGCCACTGGCCAGGAGCCCAGGGAGGTGGTGGCCTCCGTGTGAACGCAGCAGTGGATCCCAAAGGTGGGGCAGCTGAGGGCAGTGAGCTAACTGCATCCTGCAGCAAGTTCTCTGCAAGGGAGCTCAGAATAGCACATCTCAAGTCTGCCACCCCTGGCATGATCCATTGGCTTGAGTGTCCCTCCACCACTAGGCAGGGAAATATGTACTGTTACCTCTGAGCTCCCAGAGGGCAGGGAAATATGTACTGTTCACTGCTGTGTTCCAGCCGAGGGCACAGCATATACTAGGAGCTTAATAAATGCTTGTATAATTGGCCAGGCCAAACCTCCAAATGCTGCTGGACAGCTGCTTCCACTGTAAGAGGTGGTCTTGGGCAGAGGAAACAAGGAAGAAATTCAAGTCCTGAGTACCTTCATACACCAAGCTTGGACTCAAGGCCTGCTTTTGGATTACAAAGGGCTTTCTCAAAATTACCGTGCTGGCTATTTTCAGCCAACCTGAGAAGTAGGTGCCACAGCCACATCCCAGAGCAATGAGGCTTGGAGTGGTGATGTCACTCCTCTGAGGATGGCTCTCCTGATGCCAAAGCCTGCTGTGCCCTGCTCACTGTAGCAGGTCCACAAGAAGCCCTGGGCAGGGACCCCTCCTGGGGCAAAAGCAGGGAAAGAGGGTCCACATTTAGGCCCTGGGGCAAAGAAGCTTCCTTAACCTTGCCTGGTACCCCTCATCCCACCTTTTTTCCATCAAGACAGTCAGGCAACCCCTCTAACTGAGCAGAAAACCAAGAGGCCATGGGCTTGATAAAGGCCATGACCAGACGGATTGTTTGGACAGAGCCCCTGACCAGGCTTCTGGAGATTCAAGCCCTAATCTAGATCCTGCCTCACCATGTCTACACTGGGCAATTAAAGGAAACTCTCTGGGCCTCAGTCTCCTCATCTGTAAAATGAGATAAATAACTCTTGCCTTGCACATAAACACGGGTACTCTTCTCAGACCCCATCTATGGTGGATAGGTGGACAAATTGCCCATTTGGTGGTAAGTGACAAATTTCAGACAACTCTGGTGCACTGTCAGAATGAATCCCATGGTTCTCCTTCCATGGAACATCAGGGCTGAGGGGCTCTTTGTGGGAATTTAACCCAACTCCCCACCTCACCCAAGAATGCTCCCCACTGTACTCCGATCCTTTACTGGGTGCTTTCTAAGTGCCAGGTACTGTATTAGACTTCAGATCCATAATCCCATTCCTCAGTTTTGAAAAGCATATTCCGCTACTATCCTCATTTTGTGAATGAAGAAACCGAGGCACAGAGAGGTTGAGGAACTTGCCCCACGTCCCTCAGCCATCTCTGACCTCAGAGTGCTACCTGACTTTAATCCCCCTGGGATGGGAGCTCACCCCCTAGGGAGACTTCTCTGCAGAACTGTCCTCCTCCTCCTAACATGCATCTGACCTCCACTTCCCAGCCACTCTCCTCAGTCCCCAGCTGGTCCTGTCCCCACTACCCTGGGACCACCAGCGCACAGGTACATACCTCTTCCTTTCAAATATTTGAGAAATACCGTCTCCTACCCTGCCTGCTGACTTCTCCAGCTAAACAACCCCTGGGCTTTCAAAGCCCCGTGGGAGTTCCCAAGACCCGTGAGAATTTCGAAGACCGGAAAAGGCCTTAACTGTTATTCCACCTCCAGGTCCCCCAGGGAGCTCTTTCCCAAGGAGGCTGAGAAGAGAATGAAACCCTTCTCTCTCACCACTCAGCACCTCCCTACCCCCAGGGATCTGGTCTCCCGACTCTAACTTCACACCTATCTGACATATGACATTCAGAAACCTGCAGACAAGTCTCCTTCTGGAGCCTGCACGCACCTCCCAGCCTGTCACTGCCCACCTTCAAATCTCTAGCTGCTGCTGGCAGTGAAACAGTGAAGCGGTTAAAAGGTGGCGCAGTGGTTGAGAGTCCGTCTGCCGATGCAGGGGACGCGGGTTCGTGCCCCGGTCCGGGAAGATCCCACATGCCGCGGAGCGGCTGGGCCCGTGAGCCATGGCCGCTGAGCCTGCGCGTCCAGAGCCTGTGCTCTGCAATGGGAGAGGCCACAACAGTGAGAGGCCCGGGTACCGCAAAAAAAAAAAAAAAAAAAAAAAAAAACCCACAGAATGGAGAAAATAATTGCCCCCTCCCCCCGACATAAAAGACCTCACCAAGAAGTCCCAAGCGGCCAAAGTTCCAGCTCTGAGTAGGAAGACCACTGTCTGGGAGGTGGAGACCTCACACCAGCCCCATGGAGCAGTCCTGGGAGTCCCAAAGCCGCCTCTCCCCACCAGCCTCCCCAGTGGCAGCCCTGGAGCAAAGGGCACCTGTCAGGCCAGTGAAGGCCTGGAGACCCTCAATCCCAACCCCAGGTCAGAGCTAGAAGGTACCAGAGGCACCGAGAGGCAGTGCCTGGCCCAAGGTCATACAGAAAGTTAACCACGAGGCCCACTGAGCAGACCCAACCCTGAGCTGTCCTCAGAAGGGAAATGCAGGCCAGTTGGGGTCTGGCAGCAGTTTAAAACAGAATACCTAGGCTATTTCTCCCAGCTGCTTCCCATCCTGCCTGGGGACCTGCTAATGTGAGGAGCCTCTCAAGTTTCTCATTTCCCCACAGGTTCTACACTCGGCCTTTGCAGCCCTGGCACATGGAGGCTTCACTCCCCTGCGTGGCAGCATGTCATGGAGGGGTCAGGTTTTAGAATCAGACAGGCCTGCCTGAGTCCTGATTCCGTCTCTATAAATATGCTTCTTAGACTAGGCCCCCCATCTGTAAAATGGGCACAATAATGCCTAATTGGTGGTATTCTTTGAGGATTAGCACAGATGATATAATACCTATGAGGGACCTGAAATGCAGTAGGTGCTCAAAAAATTTCTTTTCTTTCCTCTTCCCTCCTGGGGACCCAGGGCCTTCTGCCTAGCACAAATGGTGCAAAAATGGTCAGCAGCATCCCCCCTCACACACTGATTGCCTGGGTAACCTGGGGGCAAGTCCATTCCCTTCTCTGGGCCTGTTTCTTCACCTGCAGAATGAAAGAATAGAGCTTGCTGATCCTTCACTGGTGTATGTAACATACCTAAAAGCGCATGTATAATATCTTTTCGGGCATGCTAGCAGCATTATTCAGAATAGCCCAAAATATGTAAACAACTCAAAGGTCCATCAAGAGAAGAATGGATGAACAAACTGTGGTGCAGGGGACTTCGCTGGTGGCGCAGTGGTTAAGAATCTGCCTGCCAATGCAGGGGACATGGGTTCGATTCCCTGGTCTGGGAAGATTCCACATGCCGTGGAGCAACTAAGCCCGCGAGCAACAACTACTGAGCCCATGTGCCACAACTACCGAGCCCGTGTGCCACAACTACTGAAGTCCACATGCCTAGAGCCTGTGCTCGGCAACAATAGAAGCCACTGCAATGAGAAGCCCGCGCACCGCAACTAGAGAAAGCCCGCACACAGCAACGAAGATCCAACACAGCCAAAAATAAATAAATAAAAATAAATAAATCTATTAAAAAATTATTTTAAAAAAAACAAAAACAAATTGTGGTGCAGTGTCTTAATGGAATACTTCCTAGCAACTAAAATGAATGAACTACCAATTCACCAACATCATGGACGAAAAGAGCTAGATCCAAATGAAAATGTAGTGTAAGTTTCCATCATTTAGACAAACTCCTAGGACAGGTAAAACTAGCCTATGATGATTGAGGGCAGAAGGGTGGTCACCTCTGGGTGAGGGGCAACATGGACTGGGAGGGTGCCTGGGGGAACCTTCTGGGGCACTGGGGATGTTCTATATCTTGATCTGGATATGTTACACAGACGAATACAGCTGTGAAAATTCATCAGATTATGACTTTAAAATCAGTGCACTTTATGCTTTTTTTTGCGGTACGCGGGCCTCTCACTGTTGTGGCCTCTCCCGTTGTGGAGCACAGGCTCCGGACACGCAGGCTCAGCGGCCATGGCTCACAGGCCCAGCCGCTCTGTGGCATGTGGGATCTTCCCGGACCGGGGCACGAACCCATGTCCCCTGCATCAGCAGGCAGACTCTCAACCACTGCGCCACCAGGGAAGCCCAATGCATTATTTTTATCATCCCCTTTGCCCACTAAGTTCCAGCCTAACTTCTTTCAGTTCCTCAGACTGGCCAGTTGTGGTCCCTCCCCAGGGTGATTGCACTTGCTGATTCCTCTTCCTAAGATGCTCTTCCTCCAGATCTTCCTTCCTTCCACTTAGGTCTTTGCTTACCCACCACCTCCTTGGAGAGGCCTTCCCTGCCGCCTGCACCTGAAGCAGTCCCTCATTCTCTCACTATTCCGTCACCCTAATTCTCTACACAGCACCCATCTCTAACTGATACTTTCCTTGTTCTGGCTGTTTGTTTGTTTATTGTGTTTCTCCCCCTACTAGGATGTCAGCTCCCTGAGAGCAGGAACGTGTCTAGCTGGGTTCAAATCTTGGCTCCACCTAGAGCAATGGCTGGCACACAGTAGGTACTAAATAAATATTTGTGGGATGACCAGGCCATTTTTAGATAAGGTCAGATTATGTCTCAGAATTTTACTCTTCAAAGTGGTGAGAGGGAATTCATTTTTTGTGTTTTCATTCACCCCAAAAACATGCAAGAGAGGCCTATGAGGTGCCAGGCCCAACCTGAACTCACCAGGGCTTCTGAGGGAACACCCAGAGTAAGTGGCTGGCTCAACCTCCCAGTTCCCAGGGTAGGGAGACTGGTGGGCTCTGGGTGTGGCCAAGGCTGCTCATGCCAGCTGAATATCTGGGCAGCAGGAAGGCCTGTGCCTTGGCAGGAAACCACCCCTTCTAAAGAGTCAGAGAGCTCAGCAAAAGCCAGCCACTGTCCCTGTCTGCAGGCCTGGTCACTTGCTGCCATGGCAACTGTCCTGCCAAGCCACTGGCACTGAATGCAGGAGACACAGTGTCAGGAAGGCAATTGGGCATCTGCTGGCCTCCCCTGTCCTGGCAAAGGAGGCACCTTGGCCTGCCTGAGCCCACAGCTGGGAGAGGTATGTGTTGTTCCTGCGTTTTTCCGTTTGTGTGTGTGTGTGTGTGTGTGTGTGTGTGTGTGTGTGTGCGCGCGCGCGCCATGCACAAGCACAGACAGTCTCTCCCACATCTGGAATGGGGATTCCCATAGGGGGTAAAGAACTGTTCAGTAGTAAAAGCTGTCATTCACTGAGTATTTACTACACCCAGATACCATGCTAGATACTTGTGTATTTCCTCATTCTAGTCTCACAACAACCCTATGAGACAGGAACTATTCCCACTTTACGGAGGAGAAAAATGAGGCACACAGTGGTTATGTAACTTGCCCAGAGTCTCACAACTAGTAAGCAGGAGACTGAGGATTAGAACCCAAGCAATCAGGCTCCAAAGCCTTGATGATAAGGAGCAGAGCCTCTCCACGGGACTGAGTCATTTGGTTTTCCCACTGGTCATTCAGTTTTCTGAGCTCTGCACAGGCACAAAGGAAAAAGAAACAGGTCTGATCTGGCCTCTGGCTTCAAGTTGCCTCTAGCCCCCTGCAGGAGATGCCGGTAAACATAACCACGATGCGGAGCCCCAAGTCTCAAAGAGTACAGCAGAGTACAGAGGGCTCTGTGGGGCAGGAAGACGTAAGAGGGGAGCCTGACTCTTGCACCTGCTGCTTGGATCTCCAACTGGGGGCTGTGGGGTCGCAGTGGGAGCTGTCCTGGAATCAGAGGACCGATGAAGTTCTGCCCTGGGAGGCCACCTGCTGGACAGATGGCAGCAGGAGAGCCCGGGCAGCCGGATGCTCCTGTCCTTCACAACAGGTGTTTCCCGGGTGCTCTCCGTGTGCCCAGCACCATGCTCAGTGCAGGCGTGCAGAGCAACACAGACAGTAAACCCAACAGGTTTTGTGGCACTTACAGTCTGCTGGGGGTGGGGGGCAAACATGAAGCAACAGCCTCCAAGCAAAGACGTAGCCACAGCTGACAATAAGTGCTCTGAGGGCCTGTGAGGGGGTCCCCTTTCAACAGCGTGCTGGGGGAAGGTCTCTCCAAGGAGGTTATATTTAAGCAAAGACTTGAAGGCTAGTAGGTGTTTGCCAGGCAGAGTGGGAGAAAGGGCATTTGGGCAGAGGGGACGGCAAGGGCAAAGGCCCTGAGGTGGGAACAAGCTCAGCAGACGGAAGGCTGCTGCAGGTGGAGGGCAGTGAAGCATGAGGCACAGGGCCCGGGCTTCAGGAGCTTGTATTTGATCCCGAGGCAAGGGGAGCTTCGAGGGTTTCAACAAGGGAAGTGCTGCAATCCCGCCCACAGCTGCCGCTCCTGGGAGGAATGGATTGTGGGGACCAGCCAGGAGGCCAGTGCAGAGCAAATGGTGGCTGGGACCAGGGTGATGACAGAGGAGATGGAGAGGGACAGATGGATTCTAGAGAACGATTCTAAAACAGGATCGGTGGGGCTAGTGTTGGATCAGATGTTGGGATGTTGGGGAGAGGAGGGAATCAGGGTGTCTGGCTTGAGTAGACTTGAGTGAAGTGGGAGCACTGCGCGAGGAGCACATGAAGAGCTCAGTCCTGGACGGGAAGGGAGCTGGAGAAGCCCATGAGGGAGCCCAAGGGAGATGCACAGGTGGGTGGTGGATGTGGGTCCTGGACTCAGACGTAGAGCAAGGCAGGGCACCATCAGCGTTGGGTGGGGTTTAAGCCTTAGGAGGGCAAGACCCTCCAGAAGAAGGATGTAGAGGGAGGGGAGGGAGCCATCAGTGCCCAGCGGGTGGGGGGCACTAGAGAACGGGAAGGAGGCCAAGAGGACAGAAGACTGAGCAGGAGCGGCCAGGGAGGTGGGAGGGAAGCTTGGTGGCACCAAAGTCAAGGGGTAGGAGAGTGTTTCAACTGTGTCAAAAGCTGCCTTGAGGTCAAGCAGGACTAAACCAATTTGGCAACATGAATGTCCCACAACCCAAGCCAGGGCAGTGTCCATGGTGGGCGGGGGGTAGATGCGCTCAGAGGTGAAGAGTGACCAGGAGGCAGGGAGTGTGGGAAGGCAGCACTGCCAGTGACAATTCGAGAAGATGCGCAGCTGGAAGGGGACTGGGGTGTGTGGCTGTAAAGACGGGGTGTCTTTACAGGTCATGGTGGGGTGCTCTGATGGGAGCTGGTCCGGAGCATGGGGGGTGGGTGAGCACGGAGGACACAGGCAGGGCTGCAGGACCCCGCAGCCTTCCAGAGCCTCTGTCTTCTGCTGCTCCTCCACTTTCACCCTGGCTTCTGTAGTCACCCCTGTAACAACCATCCCTTTCTCTGAGGAGGGAAACTGAGCCCCAGAGAGGGGCCCAAGGTTACACTAGGGCTCTGCCCAACCTGGCTCCTTACGGGGGCGGGGAGCCGGGTGGTGGGCAGGCTATTTGGAGTCATGGGAAGCCAAGAATGGGGCAGAGGTCATGTGGGCCCCTGACAGCTGTGCACACCCTTCCCTCCCTGCCAGGCCTGCACTGCCTGGCTCCGGCAATACCCCACCCTGGGCAGTGTGGCAGGGGACAGCAGACAAGGCCACGTACCCAGGAAAGATCACTTGTTAAGGGGCCCGAGCCTCATACTCTTGGGACGGGGGTTTGAAGGAAAGAACACAAAAATACAAACACAAATTAGAGCTGGGGACCTTGGAGGGGCGTGAAACTTACCCTTCATTAGCCTCAAGGTAACTAACTCCACCTGTGGCTGCCCTCGCCTGAAGCAACTGACATCATCTCTCAGCACCAACCGTGCAGAGTTGCGAGCACTAAATGAGATAACTGTGCAAAGGGTCGCGGGTGAGCTCTGACAAACTGTGACAGTGGCTATTGCGGACTGGGCTCCCCTGGGGGTGGGGGTGGGGGGCTCTGCCCTCTGTAAGTCCAGGGGCAGAAGCGCTGGGGAGCACAAAAAGGTGGTGGTGACCCACCCCACCTATCCCACCTCCACCCCAGAGCCAGCCTGGCACCAAGTCGGGGCTCTGCAGATGGCCCTGCACCATAACGTCCTCCTGAGGCCCCAGCTTACAGAGTAGGCCCAGGGTGGGGACAGGATAGATGGGAGGGGAACACATCCAGCTGACCCAGATCCCTGACCACTACATCCAGGTCGGGGACTCACTCCAGAGGGTCCCTCTTTCTCAGGGCTCCAGTCCAGGACCAAGTGGCAAGACCCACAGGGCGGGGGAGCTGCCCAAGGTGCAGCAGCAAGTCGTGGGCACAGCAACACACGGGCAAGACCTGCAGCGCTCACACCAACTGGGGCCTGGGGAGGAGACAGCCCACCGCTGCACTGGGGACCCATGACGGGGCTCCAGGCCACTCACCACCGCCTCCAGTCTCCTCTGGGGCCACAGCCCACTCTGCTCCTGCTTGCTGGCGGCCGGAGTCATCCAGGTCGCCCTCCGAGCACTTTCCCAAGAAGGCGGGGCGCTACGCGGCTGGTGGCTGGCGGGACTGGGCACCGTCCTGCACACATCCCTTTAGGACTCCTCTCCACAAACAAGAGAGCAAAGCCAGAGGCAGGCATGCACACTGAAGGGCACGGCTTCCATGAGTGTTCCTTTCCTTTGCCTCCGTCACCTCCCGATCACAACAATCAACCTGCCTGGGGGAAAGCAAGCTCTATAAGAAAAGTACTTTTTCATACCCCTTAATTAGCACCTATTGTACACATGGCACTGAGTGCAGGGGTGCAGAGGAGACTTCTGTCCCCTAAAAGCTCATAGTCTAAGAGGAAGTGGGTAATAGGGGGCATGACATAAGGGTCCTGAGAGAGGGCTGATCGGACTGCAGAAATCTCAGCTGGCTTCCTGGAGGAGGAGGTCTCTTAAAATAAGCAACATTTATTTTTAGATAGTGGTGAAGGATGCTTATTGGCCTGGAAAGATGTTCAGGTTACATGAAAGAAGCAGTTTACAGAACAGTTCACACAGTGTGATTGCTCTAAGTAAAAGACACATGTGCACATAAATGCCTGGGGGAAAGGGGAATAGGAAGGACATACTCCAAAATGCTAACCACGGTTACATATGGATTACAGGATTAGAGGCGATTTTTCTTTTCCTCTATGTACTGTTATGCAGTAAATTTTCTACAGTGAATATACATTAATTCTGTACACAGAAAAGCACAATACAAGGAACTAAGCGGAAAAATTTTGTTAACATTTCATCAACTGGTTGGGATGAAGAGAGGAGGAAAAAGCTGCAAAGCCCACATGTGCAGGACCTGAATGTTAGGAAACACTTCCACTCATGGGTCTCAGATCTCCACCAAGTCCAGGATAGCCAAGTGGGGGACAGAGCTGGGGACAATCCCAGATGCAGACACTGAGGCTCAACGAGGCCATGTGGCTTGGCCAAGGTCACATGCTGGTCCGGGTTGAGCTGAGAGGAGGCCCTAGATGTCCTCGCCCCCTTCCCTCCTGCATGCCAATCTAACTGGTACTAATTCAGACCAATACCCTCTCCCCCTCCCCGCCCTGCTCTTTGGGAATTTCCTTGACTGGACTCCCCAGCAGGGCAGCGCCCTCTTACCAGTGGGGAAGGAACATGGTTCTGAGGAGTGTAGTCCACAGGGAGGATGGAAAAGGGGAGCTGAGGGCTGGGGTGGGAGTGGGAAGGACAAGAATGAAGAGAACCAGGAGTAGGCTGGGAAGGGGGCTGGGCCGGGGTCTCCGGGGGTGGGGGGAAGCCAGTGTGTCCAAGACTGGAGCTGAGGAAGCACAGCCTCCTGCAAGCCTCATAACCCTGATCCTCTGGCTCTGAAACAGCAGAGGAGATAGAATGATAGTCAAAACAGACCTGGACTCCCGTTCAGCTGAGCTGTTTAGCACCAACTTGACCCTGGGCAAGTGTTAAAGCAATCCGGCCCTCAGTTTTCTCATTGGTAAAACGGGAATCATTATACCTATAGAATACAGTGTGAAAGGAGCTCCTTAGAGCTGTTCATAAGGCATGTGTCCAAAGCACTCAGCACTATGCCTGGCACAAAGGTAACAGCTGGCTTTCAACATGTTTTTCCACCTATGAAATGGACACAGGTTTGGCTCAGCCCTCCC
>RJWK010014934.1:0-37054 GCA_004363435.1 Platanista minor | reverse complement strand
AAAGGAGAGAACAATAACAAAGTATAAAGAATAAAATAAAATTAGAAAAGTAAAAGATTTATTAGGAAAAATAAAAATATAAATGAATCAACAACAATGAATCAACAAGGTGAAACAGAACCCCAATCTAAAAGAGGAAAAAAGAAAAAAAAAAAAGCTCTGGCTGTGGGGACGGAGTTTAGGTAGGGGTGGAACTTAGGCAGGGGCAGGGTTTAGGGTGGGGCAGGACCTAAGTGGGTGGCGGGGGTGACATTTGAGCACTGGTTGGGGCCTAGACTTAGGACCCAGGCAGCTGGAAAAGGCCTCGGGAGTGGGGCCTAGGCAGGGTGATGTTCAAGTGTGGGGCGGGGCCTCTGCTTTGGACCTGCCCGGAAGCAGAGAGGCAGCACCTCCCAAGGAGGGCCTCTGGAGTGTGGAGTTCCGGAATTTGGAGGTAAGGCCCTGGGTGCGAGTGTGTTGGTGGGGTTTAGGCCCAGCACGTTGGAGGGCATCTCAGAGGGGGACTCCGAGTGTAGAGGTGGGGCCCTGGGTCCGGGTGCAGGGGTGGGGCTTGGGTTCTGCGCGGCAGGAGGGAGGCTCCAAGGGCAGAGGCTTAGGCCCGGGAGCCCAACAGGCTCCCCGGTGCCTAAGTGGACAGAGAAAGCACTGGTCCCGTTCCCTTCCGTTTCTTCGCACCCCTCCCCCTCTCTCTGCCCCAGGGTCTCCCCCATCCCTGCTGGACCCCTAACCATGGGTGGGTCCCACTGGGTGTAGGAACTCCTCTTCTCCCACAGCCACCCCTCAGGGGTGCTGGTCCCGGAGGTCCGGCCTCTTGCTCCCCCTTCCCTCCCTCCCACTCCCTCAGGACGCGTGTGTCTGGAGGGTGTCTTGGTGGGCAGAGGATCAGGTGGGCAGAGGATCAGGCCTGGGATCTCAGCAAGCTGCTGGGGGCCCAAGTGGGCAGGGGAAACCTGGCCATGCTCCCTTTTGAGCCTCTGTCCTCCCAATGGTCCCACAATTTCTCCCTTCGGGGGCATGGGATCTCTTCCCCTCCCCCAGCCTCCCCTCGGGCGCCAGTCCCCTCCCACCTTCACTTCTCCTCCCCCCTTCACTCCCCCCATACCCCACATCCTACCCGGTCACTGGGGGTTCCTCCCATCCCCTTAGGTGTCTGTGGTCCCCCACCAGTGCCTGGTAGGTGCCCAAGTTGTGTGGAGATGTGAATTTCACATCCTCCTAGTCCACCATCTTGACTCCACTCCAAGTTTGCTTCTTTTTTGTTCTATTCACTAGTTTGTTGTATTTTTTAGCTTCCACGTATAAGTGTTACATACAGTATTTGTCTTTCTCTGATTTATTTGAGAAGCTTTAATTACTGGTGAAAAGCAACCCATTTGTTCGAGCCTTAAGCCTCTAGCACAACTTGTCACCTCCTCTGTTACTTAAATCAGTCATCCCACCCCTCACCCCTTGGGAAACTGTGAGGGCTTCCAGCGCAGGGACTGTTTGTTGTTTACCTTTGTCACCATAGCAACCAGTATACTGCTGGTATAAAGTGTGGATCCAGCAAGTGTTAGAATGGATAGGTGGTTGGTGATTAAGGGCTGTGGGAATGATGGAACGCTGAACCACAAAAGCAATTTGGAAACTACATGGTCAGAGCTAGCGGTCCAGAGGTTTCAATTACCAAGGGTCAAAAGCCAGTGAACCAAAGAGAGACTGGGCCCAGTGGATATGCGAAGACAGATGTGCACCGGCAGACAGTTCAGGAAGGTCATCATCTGGCATGAAGCGTGGAGGCAGCCAGGAAGGGAAGCCGTCGCAAGAGTTATGTAGCTACTGGTAGAATGACCTATGTTGGGGAATTTCTGTGACCTCTTCTTTTTGGGCAGATGCCAGTGATCTGGTGTGGCTGGCCTGTCCCAGTGCGAGGACAGCATCTCAGTGACCAGCACAAGGTCACTGCTGTGGCTGGAACACATTGTAGCCACAGAAGGTAAAGAAAGTTTGGTTGTTTTCTAGCTGATCTGGAGGAAGGATCGCTTTTCTAAAGGGAACATTTCTAAATTCAGGGAGTTTGATGTCTACTCAGTGGTGGGTGGGAAAAGCTGTGGGTAGCAGGAGACCTGGGTTTATATATTCCTCTGTATATACAAGCATTGGCCCCTTGTCAAATACATACAGTACCTGCCAGGTGAGGAGGAAGGTGTGCCTCTGAAGGCATTCGGGGGCCAGGCAACTCTGCTGGGGGCGGGAGGTTATGTTCACTCCCATATTTACCATTTCTGTACAATCCGTTCCTTCCTATAGCTTTGAGTTGCCGGTTGTGTGATTTTCCTTCTCTGAAGAACTTCTTATAGTGTTCCTTATAGGGCAAGTCTGTTGGTTGAAAATCCTCTCTGTTTTTGTCCTAAAATGGCTTTATGCTTGCCTTCATTTTTGAAGGACAGCTTCACTAGGTATAGAATTTTGGGTTGAAAAACTTTCTGTTTCAGTACGATGAATATGTCATTTCAACTTCTTCTGGCGTCCATAGTTTTTTGATGATGTCATAACTCATGTCATTATCCACTTTCACATAATGTGTTATTTATCTCTGGCTCTTTTAAACTCTTTCTCTTTTCTTAGACTTTCAGTAGTTTGGCTGTGATGTATCCCAGGGAGATTTCTCTTTGTTTTATTACACTTAGGGTTCATTGAGATTCTTAAATCTCTGTAAGGGTGAGAATTGACTGCAAAGGGCAAAAGGAACATTCTGGGTCTTTTTGTGGCAGTTTCACAGATGCAAACGCCTGCCAAAACTCATTGCACTTTACACTTAATATCTATGCATTTCACCGTATTCAGCCTAGACAAGTGACTTAAAGCTTTAATGTAAAAAAAAAAGTAACTTATGGAAGCCAGATGTATTGATTTTCCTTAATAAATGAATCTTTTAGGACTAAGTCTGGGGATTCAATTTGCCATGTCATTTCTGAGGACACTTTTAAAATCTCTGCACATATTTTATCTTCTAAATGATATAAGTCCTGGTTAAAATGAAAAAAAAATCATAAGTAATGCAATAAAAAAAAGATACTTTAAAATCATTTTTTTAAACCATTAGGGAAGGATCTTCATACTAAGAATATGCTCAAGAGTCGAGTAATCTATGAAACTGAAAGAGAAGCATCTTAAGATCTGTGTATGTATGTGTGCATGTGTGTGATTGAGAGAGAGGAAGAAAGGGAGGAAGGGAGGGAGGAAGGAAGGAAGGGAAAGATGAATGAACCTGAAGGTGGTGGGAAGGAGGGATGTGTGAGTTTGGCTGCTCTGTTTCATGGCAGATGTCGGGGTGTGGATGCAGGCCAGTAGGCTAATACTAGGTAAATTTTTGAGCTCAAGGAATTGAACTCTGCAGAGACACTTTGTCACCATGCACTAATGTCCTACTCCCCTCAGTCCTTCACTCTGGCCAAGGTTGAAGATGTTACACTGTGTTGCCCACATGGCTGTGTCAACCACTGTAAGTTAACATATGACTTCTTAGGTCCACCATGACATTTCCTTCATCCGTTCATTCATTCAACCAATATTTTTTGTGTGCTAACTACCTGCTAAGCACTCTTCTGCACATCGGGAGTACAGTGATCACAACAGGGCAAACGGGATCCTTGCACTTGTGTGGCTTACATTTGCAAGAGAGAGAATCAGGTGATAAGAAGAGAAAAAAATAAAATAAGGGGGTTGCAAGTAGCGAGGTGCACAAAGCAGGGTAATATGACAAGGAACCACTGGGGTGACTGTCTGTTGCAGCTTGGATGACCGGGGAAGGTCTAAACTTCACACCTCGGGCCTGAGCCAAAGGGACAGATAGACATTTACCATCTAAAGAGAGAAATTGCACTGTCTTCTTGCCAGTTTCCAAAGTAAGTGAAAAAGTACTGTTGGAGTCATGACCAAAAATTAATTGAAAACGTTGGTTTTCCAAAGTGTGCTGGGCTCTTTCTGGGAAGAGAAGTTGAGGACAGCCTCTCCCAGGAGACCCCTTTGTGGATGACTCATTCCCTGAGGCTTTTGAGCACAGAGAGCAAACAGAAGCAGGGCCGGCTGACGGCTGCCCCATGGCCCCACGGCCGGAGAGGGAAGCACGGGGCTGGAGAGATAAACACAGCAGGTCACGAGGCAGTTAGTCACGGTCACCTGGTGTGTGTTCTCCGTGGGAACAAGACGATAACAGCACATATTTTCTCTCCTGCTGGGCCAGCCGGGACAGGAAGATGCCTGGCCAGCTAAGCGGGCATCTCATGCCCACCAAAGGCAGATGCGATGAAGCACATGGACAGTCACTAGTCTGCACCTGGACCACTCCCAGGTGTGTGGAGATGCCCCAGCACTGAGGCTCAGACTCTCCATCAGTGTGATGCTGGAGGCTGTGAGTGTTCATGGCTGATGCTCGGTCAATGTGGAACCAAACTGGACTCCCTGAAAAGAGAGGCAAAAGGAAAAAGAACAGGGCAGAGTCGCATGGGGTAGAAGAGGATGAAGTGTAGCTGGACAGACATTGTTTTCAGGTGACATTCAGCATTTTCCTAAAGGGATTGCAGGAGAGCTCAGTGCAGGAGACCTGGAAAGCTAAGGCTGGAAGAATGCTCCATGGGGATCCGCCTGCCTTGGAGAGGAATGGACTCTGTCACCTGATGGTTCCCCATTCGTTACCATTTGTAGGTCCCTCACTGCAGAATTTGGCAAACTGGCCTTGTAGTTGAACAAGCAGCACGAGGTCTTCCTGTTTGCTGTGCAGAACACACATGCACCGAGATCAGTGCTCAAGGACCAGCTCCTCTCGTGCAGTTTTCATTTATTCTTATGACCTTTTGGTAACCGTGGATGGGCTGGTTTACGTGCCGAGCACCGTGCCGACATTCGGGAATGTGCCGACATTCGGGAATGTCCCGAGAGCTGTCACACTTGGTCCTGCCTTCCCGAGGCTTCCAGTCAATGTAGGACGTGCAGGCATCCACTCCCAGGAGTGACGTATAGCAAAGAGCTCTCATCTGACAAAGCTCCTTGTGCTGAAGGCGGTGAGAGTTTGGGGAAACAGCGTGTGGAAGGGCGCTTTCCTCCCTCAAACGATGAACTAAGACAACTGAAGTTCTCAGAAATGAGATCCATGAACCTCACAATTTCTTTAAAAAACTCCTCCCTCCTGATTTTGACAACTTGCTTAGCAGAGCAGATTTTTGGTGTGTATTATTTGTTTATTTTGTATTTTCTTCCTTCCATAGCTTTTCTGACTCAACTCCCCAAGGCGGCTGCTAGGTTGTAAATAAACATATGGGCAGCAGACCATGCTTCTCACATTTTGAATCATCTTAAAAACGATCAAGGCTTTTTAATTCCCAAGTGGCTACTCTCTGATATAGCTGGGTTCCAATGCAGTCTCTCTGAGGATCAATGCCAGGGTCCTGAGTAGTCTGAGAAATTTGTGAAATCCCAGAACCAGAGGTGGAGTGGGTCAGGGCCTCCAATCAGGAGCCATATCTGGTAAATATCGAAGTTATCCCCTCTTTCTGTTTGTTTTCCTCTGGAGTTTGGAGCAGTTCCACCCAGAGGGAAGCAGGGAGCAGCAAGGCTGGCTTCGCACTGCCAGTGCCCAGGGGAGTCACCACTGACAGCCCCTTCCCGTGTGCCACATGGAGATCTCGGGAGCTCAGGGCCCGAACAGGGCATCCCTGCAAAGATGATATGGGCAGTGGATGGGTCACACTCCACCCCACCTTCTCAGGCCTGGGCAGAAAAACACAGAAACCATCTGTTGTTTAGGGTCCAAGGGGCAGAAGTCATAACATGGTTAAAAAAAAAAGTAAAAGCAACAAAAAATAGTGACTGTCAACCCTCTTCCCTTAGTCCTCTAGGTTGTTTACTGAATTGGCCCACAGCACCAACTTGGAGGTTCCACTTTTACGTGGAAAGTTTTCCCAGCACGCTGGTAAATGCCATTCACGTTCTCGACGCTCCCTGCATCACGCAGCCTCCACAGGCTGTCTTGCCCTCCAGGAGAGGGAACAAGGCTCATCATGGGGGAGCTCTGCTCTGCAGAGGGCTGGGCGTCTTCCTGACTGTCTGCCTTTGAATCTGTTGGCTGAAGCCTGCCCTAGACCTCCTGCAAAGACGTTGGCCACTCAACCAGGGGCCTCAGAGCTTGTGCACTTGGAAATGCCTTCCTCTGTCTGAGTGGGGCTGGTTAATCAATTGATTCTACTGAAGAAAATTCTTCATATCCATGTTGGATGTTTATATTGGCCTGTTCTCTGCCAAGCCCGCCCATGCAGGGCCATGAGAATGTGCTAGGAAAGCCTTTTTTTGGGTGCTTGAACTTGAGTTATCCAATTTGGCCGCTTTTCCATAGTTCAGCTTTTCAGACTTTAGCAGGAAATTTTCAGTGTGCTTATACAAGGTTCTGTGTGTTTTAATACATTTCTACCTGAATAGCTTTCTTTTTCTCTCTCGTAAAACATCGCAACAGAACAACTACCTCGTGATATTAAGAATTCAGCATATATTTACACCTGGAGTTCTGATTTTTGGCCTGATTTCCTTCTGGAAATGGTGAAATCAGAGAAAGTGAAAGTGTGTGGGGGGTCTTCTCTGGGGAACGCAGCCATGTGAATGCAAACAGTGAACGCCAGTGTTTACACCCTGGTCAGACTGAGTCAGCACCTGCTTTGTCTGTTCCCTGTAAATGGGAACGACCCTCAGATGTCATGGAATCAGTGGAATGCTGGCTAGGAAATTTCTTGAATATCAAAGCTCAGTCTTTTTTACTTCTCTAACTTGTGAACGTTTTGCTTCAGCTTCTGTTGGTCCACAAACTATATAGCCCAGGGGCCAAATCTGTCTCTACCTACCACAGTTTTTGGATGGCCTGTGAGCTAATTGAAATGACTGAAAAAAATTAAGATTATTTTAAGACATAAGGACATTACCTGACTTGAAGTTTCAGTGCCCACAAATAAGGTTTTACTGGAACACAGCCATTACTAATTTGTTCATGTGTTGTCTGTGTGCTTTTGCACGGCAAGGGCAGAATTGTGTCTTTACCTAAGATATTTACTACCTGGTTCTCGGAGCTGGATGACCTAGAATTTCCAATTCAGCTGAAAGCTTTGGCTCCTCCAACCTATCCTCATGCGCCAGAGTATTTCTACATATATTGTTTCTAATTAAACAAAATTCTTACTTCCGATTTCTGTCCAATTTTTACCTTACCAATTTTAGCTTTATGGTGCACCTGGCATTTCTTCTGCTCCTCAACAGCATGTATGATCTCAAGAGTATGCTGTGTTCTTGTTCTGTGCTAGAGGCTGAAGTCTCAGCAAGATGACTCTCACATAGTAGTTTTGAATGAATAAATTACCATATAAATGAATAGAAGACAATTCATCAAAATATTTCTTTCCCTGTTTCTGCTACTCTTTTGGAATTCCTAGCGCCATAAGTAGAATTCTCTCAATCCACCCTTCATGTCTCCCATCTGCTGTTCAATTTCTTCCTTGTTACTTTATGCCTATTTCTGGGTGAACTCCTCTGGACTGCCATCCACTTAACTAAATTTATCTTTGTCTCTATCCCACCTGCAGCTTAGCTCATCTATTGATGTATTTAACTAATTATATGACTCTGTTTTAAATTTCCAAGACATATAGTTGCTTTTTCCAGTGTCATCTGCTTTACTTCACTTCTGTTGGTAAAAAGTAATTTCTTGTTCACATTTCAGGATTTAATTTATTTATCTTTTTGAGGCTCCCAAGCAACTTAAAGTCATTTTCAGTACGTTTCACAATTTTAAATTTTTGCTTTGGTGAATCCCTGTCCCAGTTGTCTTTTCTGGCTTTATGTTTCTCCTTGTAATGAATAAGAAGTTCTTCTTTGTCTCAGTCCCCCTCTCTCTCTTGCTCTCCTTGGAATTCTTTCTTCACTCCCTGTGCTTACCTTTCCCTCTAATACTCTTGCAGTTTTCCCACCTGGACCCGTGGAGAGTTAAGATGTGTCCTTGGATGATGCTGGGGATTTGGGCTTTCTCAGTAGTCAGACCTACCATCTCCCTCCTCCCTAAGCTCCTTGTAAACCATAGATTCTTTTCCAACATCCTTTTGAAAACTGGGAGCTGTAACCCAAACCGCTGTTTTAATCAGTGTTCCCAGCAATAGCCTTCTTGTTGACACTGAGCATGTAATGAAATGCTCATCAGGAAGCCAGCTTTGTTCTCCAGTGTCTGCTTCAAGGCCACCTGCACAAAGCTGTGCATTTCTCTTCCATTTCTAACCTTAGAGATATTTATCTTGTACTGGTGACTGGTTATGTGTTTCTGGTGACGTGCTTCATATTTTACCTATGATTTCTACATGTTTAGAGTCAAAAAGGTAGCTCACTCTAAGAACTACTCTATCACCTGGAAGCCCCAGGCCCCCAGGGTTTTCTGGAGTCGGAAGACCAACGGCCTCGTGCCCTCAGACCTGCTTTTGCCTTGCAGATATTTAGGCATGAGGTTCCTATGAAGCCTTCCCTGTGCTGGAAGCAGCCCCTGTGTTCAGGATGCTTATGGCCTATCCGAGGTCCATCAATGTCTAGAACCAGATGGCCCAGTGGCCCAGCAGGCCATGACTGTGGCACTTATCCCCCGTGGATATTCCTGACTGTTGACTCTTGACTGCCCACAGCTGAGTTCCTCCCCAGTAACTGTCTTCAAAGGTAGGAAGCTGCAAGTAATACCCATCTGTAGGGACAGCCCACATCTAATTTCTGGTCAGTGATGGGGTGGGTGAAATACAAAGGCTCAGCCCCCTTTGCCTCAATCCTAGACAACTGTGAAGGGCCATTCCAACTCCAGGCTCCCCAAGCACCAGCTGAGGCCCCACCGGATCTGCATCCCAGGCCAGCCCTGCCCCTTCACACCCCTGTTGGTGTCCTTGTCGAGCGCCCTCCCAAGTAACTGTCTGCACAGCAAGCCCAACTCAGAGCCTGTTTCCTGGGAACCAAACCAGGATAGCAACTCACATTATAACGTTCGTATTCCTAAGTGTCAGACACCGACACTATGCAGTGTGGGAGTCAGAAGGAGGTCCCTGGGGTCAAAGCAGTAAGGAAAGATGCAGTAAGGACAGATGTGACGTCCTGGTCACAAGTGGTAAATTTGGAAGCAGGGGAGGAGTAGACACGTGGTGCGGCAGCATCACTCCCTCCCCTGGCCCCTTAGCCACCGTCCCCACACCTGAGCACGATTCTTCTCCCTGATTCTATCGGATTCATTGTGGGGAACATTTTACAAGCGATTACAACACTTTAAAACTTATTAAGTAATAGTACATAAAGCCAGGGTAAGGCTTCCCTGGTGGCGCAGTGGTTAAGAATCCTCCTGCCAATGCAGGGGACACAGGTTCGAGCCCTGGTACAGGAAGATCCCACATGCCGTGGAGCAACTAAATCCGTGTGCCACAACTACTGAGCCTGTGCTCTGGAGCCTGTGTGCCACAACTACTGAGCCTGTGTGCCACAACCACTGAAGCCTGCATGCCTAGAGCCCACGCTCTGCAACAAGAGAAGCCACTGCAGTGAGAAGCCCGTGCACCACAATGAAGAGTAGCCCCCACTCTCTGCAGCTAGAGGAAGCCCACGCACAGCAGTGAAGACCCAACACAGCCAAAAATAAATAAGGAAAATAAATAAAATTTTAAAAAGCTAGTTAAATAAAAACTAGTTACAATAGTATTAAAAAAAAAAAGGCCAGGGTATAAATGATAGGTCCAAATGGGAAGGGAGAGGGGAAAAAATATTTTTTTGGCTTCAGTAATATGCCAGTAACAAAATTGGAAATAGAAAATGGAGCTTTTGCAAGGGAGGATTAAGAGGTGAGGCACAGGGGGAATTCCAAGTCCCACTTGGAGACATGCCATGGAAGCTTCTAGTCTAGTTGGGAAGAACTCTAGGGGAATAATCTTGTCATGTATTCTTCCATTGGCTTTTGTAGTGTTCCCAGAAAGCCTCTCTATGAGTCATTCTTTTTAGCAAAGAAGGGTTTTGGGCAGTGCTGGAATGATGGCCTCAATGAGATTTCAACTAGAACATATAGTAGATGTGTATTTCTTCTCTCCATTTATATTAGTTTCATGCCAATGAAATGGCGATTCTTGTAAGTCAAATGGTGAGTATTAGCAACTTCACATACTCAACCTGAAAGCTTGACTGTTCAGTTTATTTTGCAGTCCCAGCACCATCTTTCCAGCTAATAGGTGTTTGTATTTAAGCTCAGTTTGAAGAGAAGACACTCAGTTTTATGTATCAAACCTGCTTTTCATTTGTTCTATTGGGAGTTTAAAATTATAGGAAATTCATTAAATATAAATACTTGCTTTCCAAGCTGGTGTGTTTTTTCTAAATGCCATATATATTGGCTACATGGTGCTTCTACTAGGCCCTTCTAATTAAATTGTAAAAAAATAATAAAAGTATATTGGGGGAAGACTAAAGGAGACTTTGAAATATATTAAAAAACTCGTCAAACTCTGTATAAATACAGAGTTTGTATTTGATTCATTAACTTATCTATAAACCCACATCAATGAAACATTTTGTTGTTGAATTTTTACCACAGAGAATATTACCAAAAGTCTCAGAGCTCTCCTTGGAGAATTGGTAGGATAGGGGAATGCATAGCTTCATGGATCTTTCACATTAACTGTCACCTTTAAAATCACTTGAAAGCTAGAGTTTGGGCATGTTGCCTAAAGCAGCAGCCTCTGAGGGTTCAAGATGGTGGAGTAGAAGGATGTGTGCTCACTACCTCTTGCAAGAGCACCAGAATCACAGCTGACTGCTGAATGATCGTTGACAGGAAGACACTGGAACTCACCAAAAAAGATATCCCACATCCAAAGACAAGTGAGAAGCCACAAGGAGATGGTAGGAGGGGCGCAATCACAATATAATCAAATCCCATAACCACTGGGTGGGTGACTCACAAACTGGAGAACAATTATACCACAGAGGTCCACCCACTGGAGTGAAGGTTCTAAGCTCTACATCAGGCTTCCCAACCTAGGGGTCCAGCAACAGGAGGAGGAATTCCCAGAGAATCAAATTTTGAAGACTAGTGGGATTTGATTGCAGCACTTCAACAGGGCTGGGGGAAACAGAGACTCCCCTCTTGGAGGACACACAAAGCACTGTGTGCATCAGGACCCAGGGGGAAGGAGCAGTGACCCCATAGGAGACCAAACCAGACCTACCTGCTGGTGTTAGAGGCTCTCCTTCAGAGGCGGGGGGTGACTGTGGCTCACGGTGGGGACAAGGACACTGGCAGCAGAAGTTCTGTGAAGTACTCCTTGGCGTGAGCCCTCCTGGAGTCTGCCATTAGCCCCACCAAAGAGCCTGTAGCCTCGAGTGCTGGGTCACCTCAGACCAAACAACCAACAGGGAGGGAACTCGCACCACCCATCAGCAGACAAGCGGATTAAAGTTTTACTGAGCTCTGCCCACCAGAGCAACACCCAGCTCTACCCACCACCAGTCGACACATCAGGAAGCTTGCACAAGCCTCTCAGATAGCCTCATCCACCAGAGGGCAGACAGCAGGAACATGAAGAACTACAATTCTTCAGCCTGTGGAACAAAAACCACATTCACAGAAAGATAGACAAAATGAAAAGGCAGAGGACTATGTACCACATGAGGGAACAAGATTAAAACCCAGAAAAACAATTAAGTGAAGTGGAGATAGGCAAGCTTCCAGAAAAAGAATTCATAATAATGATAGTGAAGATGATCCAGGACCACGGAAAAAGAATGGAGGTAAAGATCAAGAAGATGCAAGAAATGTTTAACAAAGACATAGAAGAATTAAAGACCAAACAAACAGAGATGAACAATACAATAACTGAAGTGAAAAATACACTAGAAGGAATCAATAGCAGAATAACTGAGGCAGAAGAACGGATAAGTGACCTGGAAGAATCGTGGAATTCACTGCTGCGTAACAGAATAAAGAAAAAGGAATGAAAAGAAATGAAGACAGCCTAAGAGACCTCTGGGACAACATTAAATGCACGAACATTCGCATTATAGGGGTCCCAGAAGGAGAAGAGAGAGAGAAAGGACCCGAGAAAATATTTGAAGAGATTAGAGTCAAAAACTTCCCTAACATGGGAAAGGAAATAGCCACCCAAGTCCAGGAAGTACAGAGAGCCCCAAGCAGGATAAACCCAAGGAGAAACATGCTGAGACACACAGTAATCAAACTGACAAAAATTAAAGACAAAGAAAAATTATTAAAAGCAACAAGGGAAAAATGACAGATAACATACAAGGGAACTCCCATAAGGTTAACAGCTGATTTCTCAGCAGAAACTCTACAAGCCAGAAGGGAGTGGCATGATATATTCAAAGTGATGAAAGGGAAGAACCTGCAACCAAGATTACTCTATACAGCAAGGATCTCATTCAGATTTGACGGAGAAATCAAAAGCTTTACAGACAAGCAAAAGCTGAGAAAATTCAGCATCACCAAACCAGCTCTACAACAAATGCTAAAGGAACTTCTCTAAGTGGGAAACAAACACAAGAGAAGAAAAGGACCTACAAAAACAAACCCAAAACAATTAAGAAAATGGTAATAGGAACATACATATTGATAATTACCTTACGTGTGACTGGATTAAATGCTCCAACCGAAAGACACAGGCTGAATGGATACAAAAACAAGACCCATATATGTGCTGTCTACAAGAGACCCACTTCAGACCTAGGGACACATACAGACTGAAAGTGAGGGGATGGAAAAAGATATTCCATGCAAATGGAAATGAAAAGAAAGCTGGAGTAGCCATACTCATATCAGATAAAATAGACTTTAAAATAAAGAATGTTACAAGAGACAAGGAGGGATACTACATAATGATCAAGGCATCACTCCAAGAAGAACATATAAGAATTATAAATGTATATGCACCCAACATAGGAGCACCTCAATGCATAGGCAAATGCTAACAGCTATAAAAGAGGAAATTGACAGCAACACAATAATAGTGGGGGACTTTAACACCTCACTTACACCAATGGACAGATCATCCAGACAGAAAATTTGTAAGGAAGCACAAGCTTTAAATGACACAATAGACCAGATAGATTTAATTGATATTTATAGGACATTCCATCCGAAAACAGCAGATTACACTTCTCAAGTGCACAAGGAACATTCTCCAGGGTAGATCACATATTGGGTCACAAATCAAGCCTCGGTAAATGTAAGAAAATTGAAATCATATCAAACATCTTTTCTGACCACAACGCTATGAGATTAGAATTAAATTACAGGGGAAAAAACCGTAGAAAACACAAACACATGGAGGCTAAACAAATACGCTACTAAATAACTGAGAGATCACTGAAGAAATCAAAGAGGAAATCAAAAAATACCTAGAAACAAATAACATTGAAAACATGACGATCCAAAACCTATGGGATGCAGCAAAAGCAGTTCTAAGAGGAAAGTTTATACCAGTACAATCCTACCTCAAGAAACAAGAAAAACCTCAAATAAACAATCTAAACTTACACCTAAAGGAACTAGAGAAAGAAGAACAAACAAAACCCAAAGTTAGCAGAAGGAAAGAAATCATAAAGATCAGAGCAGAAGTAAATGAAATAGAAACAAAGAAAACAATAGCAAAGATCAATAAAACTAAAAGCTTGTTCTTTGAGAAGATAAACAAAATTGATAAACCCTTAGCCAGACTCATCAAGAAAAAGAGGGAGAGGATTCAGATCAATAAAATTAGAAATGAAAAAGGAGAAGTTACAATGGACACCGCAGAAACACAAAGCACCATAAGATACTACTAAAAGCAACTCTATGCCAACAAAATGGACAACCTGGAAGCAATGGACAAATTCTTAGAAAGATATAACCTTCCAAGACTGAACCAGGAAGAAATAGAAAATATGAACTGACCAATCACAAGTAATGAAATTGAAACTGTGATTAAAAACCTTCCAACAAAGTCCAAGACCAGATGGCTTCACAGGTGAATTCTATCAAACATTTAGAGAAGAGCTAACACCCATCTGTCTCAAACTCTTCCAAAAAATTGCAGAGGAAGGGCCACTCCCAAACTCATTCTACGAGGCCACCATCACCCTGATACCAAAACCAGACAAAGATACTACAAAAAATGAAGATTACAGGCCAGTGTCACTGATGAATGTAGATGCAAAAATCCTTAACAAAAATACTAGCAAACAGAATGCAACAACACATTAAAAGGATCATACACCATGATCAAGTGAGATTTATCCCAGGGATGCAAGGATTCTTCAGTATATGCAAATCAATCAATGTGATACACCATATTAACAAATTGAAGAATAAAAACCATATGATCATCTCAATAGATGCAGGAAAAGCTTTTGATAAAATTCAACACCCATTTATGATAAAAACTCTCCAGAAAATGGGCATAGAGGGAACCTACCTCAACATAATGTAGGCGATATACAACAAACCCACAGAAAACATCATTCTCAATGGTGAAAAACTGAAAGCATTTCCTTTAAGATCAGGAACAAGACAAGTATGTCCACTCACCACTGTTATTCAACATAGTTTTGGAAGTCCTAACCATGGCAATCAGAGAAGAAAAAGAAGTAAAATGAATACAGATTGGAAAAAAAAAGAAGTAAAACTGTCACTGTTTGCAGATGACATGGTACTATACAAAGAGAATCCTAAAGATGCCACCAGAAAACTACTAGAGCTAATCAATGAATTTGGTAATGTTGCAGGATACAAAATTAATGCACAGAAATCTCTTGCATTCCTATACTCTAACAATGAAAGATCAGAAAGGGAAATTAAGGAAACAATCCCATTCACCATTGCAACAAAAAGAGCAAAATATCTAGGAATAAGCCTACCTAAGGAGGTAAAAGACCTGTACTCAGAAAACTATAAGACACTAATGAAAGAAATCAAAGCTGACACAAGCAGATGGAGAGATATAACATGTTCTTGGATTGGAAGAATCAATATTGTCAAAATGACTAAACTACCCAAAACAATCTACAGATTCAGTGTGATCCCTATCAAATTACCAGTGGCATTGTTTTAAAGAACTAGAACAAAAAATCTTAAAATTTGTATGGAGACACAAAAGACCCCAAATAGCCAAAGTATTATGGAGGGAAAAAAATGGAGCTGGAGGAATTAGGCTCCCTGACTTCAGACTATACTACAAAGCTACAGTAACCAAGACAATATGGTACTGGCACAAAAACAGAAACATAGATCAATGGAACAAGATAGAAAGCCCAGATGTAAACCCATGCACCTATGGTTAACTAATCTATGCCAAAGGAGGCAAGGATATACAGTGGAGAAAAGACAGTCTCTTCAGTAAATGGTGCTGGGAAAACTGGGCAGCTTCATGTAAAAGAATGAAATTAGAACACTCCCTAACATCATACAAAAAATGAACTCAAAACGGATTAAAGACCTAAATGTAAGACTGGACACTGTAAAACTCTTAGAGGAAAACATGGGAAGAATACTCTTTGACATAAATCACAGCAAGGTCTTTTTTGACCCACCTCCTAGAGTAATGGAAATAAAACCAAAAATAAATAAATGGGACCTAATGAAACTTAAAAGCTTTTGCACAGCAAAGGAAACTATAAACAAGACGAAAAGACCACCCTCAGAATGGGAGAAAATATTTGCAAATGAATCAATGGACAGAAGATTAATCTCCAAAATATATAGACAGCTCATGCAGCTCAATAACAAATGCAATTCAAAAGTACAGTGAGGTATCACCTCACACCAGTTAGAATGGGTATCATCAGAAAATCTGCAAACAATAAATGCTGGAGAGGGTGTGGAGAAAAGTGAACCCTCTTGCACTGTTGGTGGGAATGTAAATTGATACAGCCACTGTGGAGAACAGTATGGAGTTTCCTTAAAAACAAGTAAAAATGGAATTACCATATGACCCAGAAATCCCATTACTAGGCATATACCCAGAGAAAACCATAATTCAAAAAGACACATGCACCCCAATGTTCATTGCAGCACTATTTACAATAGCCAGGTCATGGAAGCAACCTAAATGCCCATTGACAGACGAATGGATAAAGAAGATGTGGTACATCTATATAATGGAATATTACTCAGCCATACAAAGGACTGAAATTGGTTATTTGTAGAGACGTGGATGGACCTAGAGACTGTCATACAGAGTGAAGTAAGTCAGAAAGAGAAAAACAAATATCGCATATTAATACGTATATGTGGAATCTAGAAGAATGGTACAGATGAACTAGTTTTCAAGGCAGAAATAGAGACACAGATGTAGAGGACAAACATATGGACACCAAGTGGTGAAAGCAAGGTTGGGTCATGGTGGTACTGGGATGAATTGGGAGATTGGGATTGACATATATACACCAATATGTATAAAATAGATAACTAATAAGAAAATTAGTTGTATAAAACTAATTTTATACAACTGTATAAAAAAATAAAATAAAATTCTGTATAAAAAAATAAAATAAAATTCAAAAAATAGCCTTTGAATACTTTCAAAAGTATTATAAATAAGGAGTTAAATTTATACCTATGTTTAAATCCCAGTTCCTGGATGTAATCTATGGAGTAACAGTAGTCTTTTTTTTTTTTTTTTAAACTCTATTTGAAGAAATATATTACAGATAAACAAAATCAATGAATAAAACCCAAATTAAAATGGAAAAAACTCTACTTTTTCTCCTTGTTATTTATTCTTTCTGTTAATATTGAATTTCTTCTGCTTAATAACCAGAGAAAAATAGTATATAAGTATGCAGTTTGGTCCCATGTCATGCTGTCCATAAATTGCCTATTTTGTGAATCTGCTGTCTGAGTTACTTTGGAAAATCATCTTGAAGTTAGCATATATATTTTTAAGTCTTTTAAACATATGCCCTATTTTTTTATGTTTCTAATTATGAGTAATTATCTCTTACGTGTCATATCCTTGGATAATTTGTATTTCTTGTATAAATAAGACTGACTACTCAAAACTCATGGGCAACATAATACCCTCAATTATTTCTGTGCACACAAAATACTTCCAAAACCAGAAAAACTGAGATCATTTCTAGAAATGCCATGAATTAATTGGAGCATGGCTGTAATTAGGGGTGTGTGTACATGAGTGTGAGTGTGTGTGTATATGTGTGTATGAAAACAAATATCTTTTTACCCATTTCTTTTGCTCCTATTCATGACTGAAGTTCCACGTTTTCCTTTCGTATCATTCCCCTTCAGCCTGAACAAGCTATGTTAGCATTTCTTTTAGAGCAGATCTCCTGGTGACAAATACTCTCAGTGTTCCTTAATCTGAAAATGTCTTCTTTTTGTCTTCATTCCTGAAGGATGTTTTCACAGGATATAGAATCCTGGGTTCATAGTTCTTTCCTTTCATAACTTTAAAGATGTTTTTCCAGCTATTCTGGTCTTCACCGTTTGTGATGAAAAATATGTGGTAATTCAGAGTTGTCCCCCTGTGTGTAATGTGACATTTTTCTCTCTGCTTTTGGAGTTTTTCTTTATGTTAGATTTCCAGCCAGTTGGTTATTCTGAGTCTGTCGTGGTTTCTTCAGGTTCATCCTTTTTAGGTTTGCTGAGCGTATTGAGTGTGTAAATTATGTCTTCAGAAAATTTGGGGAATTTTTAGCTATCATCCAAATTTTTTTCTGGACCACTCTCTCTTTCCTCTCTTTCGGTAAGTCTAATGACATAGATGACACAAACGATGGGCCTTGATCCTTTGATCTGAGACCTGAGAGCTGATGAATTTTTTTCAATCTTTAGCCCTCTGATAGTCAAAGTCCATAATTTCTGTTAACCTCTTCAAATTACTGACTCATTTCTTTGTCATCTCTATTCCACTATTGAGTCCATCAAGTGAATTTTAAATTTCAGATATTGTATTTTTTCAACTCTAAATTTTTTATTTCTTGCTTGTTTTTTTTTTTCTATTTTTATGCTGACAGCTTCGAGCTCTCCATTTCAAGATTATTTACCTTGACCTTATGGAGTGTGGTTATAAGGGATGCTTTAAAGTCATTTTCTAATAATTCCAACATCTGGGTAATTTCAAGGTTGACTTCATTGTCTTTTCTCTTGAGAATTGGTCAAATTTTCCTGGTGTTTTCTATGCCAAGTAATTTGGGATTATATCCTGGTCACTTTGAATATTGTGTTATGAATCATTGGGTCATATTAAAATCCTCTGGATAATGTTGATTTTTTTTTCCCTTTGTTTCCGTGTTTTAGCAGGCAGTCTGGTTGGTTTCAGCTTACAAGCTTTGTCTCACTTTCTGTGGCTGCTGGTTCCAATGTCAGTTCAGTTCTCAAACCTTTGCTTTTCTATTCGGGTCTGCTTTGTGCACATACCGCTCAGGGGTCGGTCTGGGACCTGTGTGGTTCTTTGTATCGTAGTTCAGTTCTGAAAGCTCTTTTGGGTCTGTTCCACACATGTGTAGCTTGAGGGTGAGACCAGGACTTATACTGGTTTATAACAGAATTAGAGGATCCCCCTCTGGGTCTCTTCTCACCAAGATTTCCCCTTTAGTCTTTAGCTCTTGGGACTCCTTCCCCCAGTTCCTCTGGTCATAGAGATAGAATGGGGTGGAGGAGACTTTAGATGCCTTCAGGGCAGCAGCAGCTTTGCACCCAGGACAGTCTTTGGAAGCAGGATCAGGAGGGAAAAAAAGGTTTTGAAAGAGTATATATCTGATGATATTACACTCCAACTAATTAATTCAGTCTTATTATTAGTTAGCAAGAAGTTATGGGGTTGGAATAGGATAGATACAACAAGGTCCTACTGTATAGCACAGGGAACTATATTCAGTACTATCTTGTAATAACCTGTAATGGAAAGAATCTTCAAAAGAATATATACAATGTAAAAAATTAATCAACTAATTAACTGTTTTCTATGTTTTAAAAAAAGAATCTTATATTAGGCAAATTTATCCTTCAAAAACAGAAAAGAAAGAAGTAACAGGAAATGAGGGAAAAATATGTATGACATACAGGAAAAAATAGCAAAATGAAAAAACATATCCTTATCAGTAGTTATTTTAATATAATTGGATTAAACTCTCCAATGAAAGGTAAAAGGAGTAGAATGCATAATAAAACATGACCCAATTATATGTTGTCTACAGGAGATTCACTTAAAATCAAAAGACAAAGTTGGTTGAAAGTGAAGGGATGGAAAAAGATATTCTATGCGAATAATAACCAAAAAAGTGCTGAGGTGGCTGCACTAATATTAGACAAAATGTATTTTAAGTAAAAAACTGTTACAAAGAAGGACATCATATATTGATAAAAGGTGAGTTCAAGAAGTTGTAACAACTATAAACATATACTCAGCAAACAACAGAGCCCCAAAATATATGAATCAAACATTGGCAGACTTGAAGGGAGAAATAGACAATTCTACAATAATAATTGGATACTTCAGTAGCCTACTTTCAATACTGGAAAGAACATCTAAATAGAAGAATGATAAGGAAAAATAAAACTTGAACAAAACTATAAACCAACTAGACCTAACAGATAAATATGAAATTCTTCACTCAGCAATAGGAGGATACCTATTCTTCTCAAGTTTACATGGAATATGCTCCAGGATAGACCATATGTTAGACCATGGAAAAATTCTCAAGAAATTGGAAAAGATTGAAAGCATATAAAGTATCTTCTCAAAGTACAATAGAAAGAAACTAAGACATTAATAACAGAAGGAAAATTGGAAATATGGAAATTAAACAATGCATTCTTAGACACCAGTGGGTCAAAGAGATAATCACAGGGGAAATTAAAGAATACTTAGAGACAAATGGAAACAAAACATACCATAACAAAACTTATTGGAGGCAGCAAAAGCAGTGATTACAGGGGAATTTATAGCTGTAAACAACTGTATCAAAAAAGAATGATCTCAAATCAATACCCTAGATTTACACCTTAAGGAGCCAGAAGGAGAAGGGCAAACTAAACTGCAAACTAGCAGAATGAAGGAAGTAATAGAGATGAGAACAGAGCTAAATGAAACAGAATAGAAAAACAATAGTGAGAATCAACAAAACCAAAAGTTGGTTCTTTGAAAAGTTCGACAGGATTGATTGACAAACCCTTGGCTAAACTCATAAATCAAAAGTGGGACAGGGCTTCCCTGGTGGCACAGTGGTTGAGAGTCCACCTGCCGATGCAGGGGACACGGGTTCGTGCCCAGGTCCGGGAAGATCCCATGTGCCGCGGAGCAGCTGGGCCCGTGAGCCATGGCTGCTGAGACTGTGCATACGGAGCCAGTGCTCTGCAACGGGAAAGGCCGCAACAGTGAGAGGCCAGTGTACCGCAAAAAAAAAAAAAAAAAAAAAAGTGAGACATTTTAGTTCCATTTGTATTTATGTTTATGACATTTTAGACCTTTAAGCTTCAGTTTTTAGGGTAATAACCTGTTCTTTTCAGGACTTCCAGCTGATTGAATCAGCTTGCCCAGATTATCAAGGAAAATACCTTTATTTAGTAAAGTCAGTTCATTACAGACTCTAATCTGATCAGATGTTTGATTAGACTGACACATTGGCAAAACCATTTACAATACAGTTATGGTTGCTAATTTAAGTTGTATCTTGTTTTCTATCTGATTATTGCTAACGCAGAGGAGATATACTTATTTTTGCAAGATGATATTGCATCTGAATCATTTTTGTGTATTTTTTTCTAATAGTTGGTCTGTGGATTCAGTTTGACATTCTATATTGATGATGATGTCATCTGAAAATAATTCCATTTGATCATATTATCTGCAAATATTCTAGTTATTACAACTTTCTTTTTTTTATCTTATAACACTGGCCAGTACAACCAGTGATATAAGTGGTATCAAGTGTCCATGATGGTTCTCTGATGTTAATAAGACTATTAACATCAGAGAATTTTAGACTATTAAGTCTAAAATTCCACCATAAACAGGATATTTGCTTTAGTTATGGCGTAAATTCTTTATTATCTTTTTCTTTTTCTTTTTTAGCTGCATTGCGTCTTCATTGCTGTGTGCGGACTTTCTTTAGTTGGGGCGAGCAGGGGCTACTCTTCGTTGCAGTGCACGGGCTTCTCATTGCAGTGGTTTCTCTTTGTTGTGGAGCACAGGCTCTAGGCGCGTGGGCTTCAGTAGTTGCAGCGTGTGGGCTCAGTAGTTGTGGTTTGTGGGCTTTAGAGTGCAGGCTCAGTAGTTGTGGTGCATGGGCTTAGCTGCTCTGTGGCATGTGGGATCTTCCCGGACCAGAGATCGAACCTGTGTACCCTGCATTGGCAGGCAGATTCTTTTTTTTTTTTTTTTTTTTTTTTTTGCGGTACGCGGGCCTCTCACCGCTGTGGCCTCTCCCACCATGGAGCACAGGCTCCGGATGCACAGGCACAGCTGCCATGGCTCATGGGCCCAGCTGCTCCGCAGCATGCGGGATCCTCCCAGACCGGGGCACGAACCCATGTGCCCTGCACGGGCAGGCAGACTCTCAACCACTGTGCCACCAGGGAAGCCTGGCAGGCAGATTCTTAACAATTGCGCCACCAGGGAAGTCCCAATTCTTTATTATCTTAAGGATATTTCCTTCTATTCCTAGTTTTCTGAGTGTTGTGTTATTTTACCATAAATAGATTTTGAGCTTAATGAGATTCTTATTCCATATCCATTAAGAAAATTATCATATCAGCCTACCAGTGTATGACTTATCCTTACAGATTTTTTACTATTTAGCCACATTTCTTTTTCTGCAATAAATACTAGCTTATTGTGATGTATTGCATTTTACCTTGCTATTTCAGTTAGTGAGCAAATTTTTTTTTCAAATAATTTGTGTCTATATTCATAAGTAAAATGGGCTTATATATTCCTTTTTCTAGTTTTATTTAATTTTGAAACTAAACTTACTCTAAATTGTAAAATGTTTTAAGCAACTTTCCTTCTTTTTCTACTCTCTGGAACTATTTTTACAAGACAGGGATTATCTGTTTCATCAAAGTTGGCAGAACTCCCTTATAAAACTTTCTGGACCAGAGGCTTTCTAGTGGTTCCATTTTGTGGTAACATATCCTGTGATAAATAGGAAGGCATCTTTCTTTCATGTCGCATTTTTAATCAGTGTTAATTATATAATTTTACAAAGGGAATAAGATGCTTTTAGCTTTAGACTAATAATTAAGAGTCATTGTTACACTTCATATTCTTTTGAGTCAGTCTACACAATAGATAATGTAGAAACGTGTTCTATGTGGACTGGTACGAAGGTCAGAATGAGTGTGGTCCTCTGAGGATCGCTCATAATCTCTGTGCTTTTCTTCCCAGGACACACAGGACGGTTGTTAAAGTCTCTGTGCTTCACCAGTTTTTCCTTCCTGTTGCTGCATATAATTTTCCACATCACGTTGGCAAGTCTGGAGGCACAGCACCGCATTGCACCTGGTTACAACTGTGAGTATGATGGTGGCTTTTTTTATATTATGTACGTGAATAACAAAGCTATGTGTCATAACGCTTATAGAAATCTAGGCAATGATGACATTACAAAATTTGTGGCAATTTTTGGCCATTTGTCAATCTAATGCACTATAAATACATTCAAAGAAATGTATATACCTAGACAATGGGGTAATGTGAACAACTTAGTTCATGCATCTTCAACATATATTAGATATTGGACTGTGATCTGTATGTAAGACATTATGCTTGGGTGTAGTCTAAAAAAAAAAAAAATCGAGATTTACGTACAGACCCTGGTGCTTCCACTATGGCTGGTGAGATGAGACATATACAATATCTAATAAGATAAATAAGAGTACAAATGTCAAATAAATACGACAGTGACTTCAGGCTTATTGTAAAGCATAATGTAAGATTTCGTATATCTTTATTGGAAAAATGTGAATGACACGATAGTTTCTTTTTCAAACTGGGAATTTTTTTTGCTCTTCATAAGGAAATGATATCTCTTATACACATTATATTTTGAGGTTTTGATCTGAAAACGTCGACACGTATATGCTTTATCTAGGTAGGATCATCTTTCCAGAATTAACCTACCACTGGATAAATTCTACTTCCAGTTTTGTAGGATGTGTGATTGTCATTTGAAAAAAACAGAAGCATTTCAAGTAGTTGGAATACAATCCACATGTTTTAAGTGAACATTTGAAATAGACTAAAATAATAGTTTTTAAGTGGTCAGTTTTTTGCAGAGGAACCCATTTGTAGGTTTGAAATTTCCTGATCTTTCATAAGTGCTAGCACAAGTGAAATGAAGCAAACCAACCATTCCCTGTAAAATAAAAGCCAGATCAAAATTCTTCATGGATCAAATAGTATTAACATAAATGTAGTGAGGGATTCTTTAGTAAAATCTGTAGTCATAAATTATTCACTATCCCTCACTGTGTAACTTTTAGAGAGCTAAACTTTACAGAACTAAAGTGAGCATTCATTCTGGCCATTTTCTTGAGTGCTGAGTTCCTTGGATAATAGTGCCTATCAAAATGATTCTCGATTTAAGATCTGACGATTTAAGATATGGTTATTGGTTATTATTTTTTAAATTGAGCTAGAATTCATATACCATAAAGTTCACCCATTTAAGGAACACAGTTCAGTGGTTTTTGGGTTGTGCAACCATCACCACTGTCTAATTCCAAAACCCTTTCGTCACCCCAGAAAGAAACCCTGTACCCATGAAGTCATTCTTCTTTCCCTCTCCATGTATCCCTACGCAACCACTAATTTACTTTCTGCCTCTAGTAGATATACCTGCTCTGGACATTTCATCCAAACAGAATTAAGTGATATGTGACCTTTTGTATCCAGCTTCTTTCACTCAGCATAATGTTTGCAAGTTTCATCCATGTTGTAGCCTGAGTTAAGACTTCATTCCTTTTCATGGCTGAATAATATCCCATTGTTAAGATGTGGTTTTAATGCTTGATAAAAGTCACATCATTATTAAAAACTTGATAAAATAAAATGTTTAAATAATGGTACTTTAGTTATATTATTATAATGATAGAAAGGATTTATTACATTTGGCCAGATTCAAGTCTCTTTGGACTTAGTAGAAATGTTAGCAATGATAGTTTGTATTGCTTCTTAATCAAAAATCCTTTGGGTAGTTCTTAATCAGGCATTCCTAGGGCCAGGAGGAAGGACTTTTAACTGTAAGTGTTGTCTGAAAGCTTGCCACCTTCCCAAAAATGAAAGCTGAATTTGAAGAAAAATAGATAGGTAGGTATAAGAGGAAGAACATGGAAAAATTATTTGATGCATCACATCCAGATGAGATTCCATACCCAATTATATAATATTATATATATAATAATGTTTTGATGTCAAAATTTTATTTCCTGGGGCTTCCCTGGTGGCGCAGTGGTTGAGAGTCCGCCTGCCAATGCAGGGGACGCGGGTTCGTGCCCCGGTCTGGGAGGATCCCACATACCGCGGAGCGGCTGGGCCCGTGAGCCATGGCCGCTGAGCCTGTGCGTCTGGAGCCTGTGCTCCGCAATGGGAGAGGCCACAGCAGTGAGAGGCCCGCGTACCGCAAAAAAAAAAAAAAAAAAATTATTTACTTTCTCTTGAGTAATAATTCATACCACTGCAATGTAGAAAATAAAATATTATCTTTTGTTTTATAAAAAGGCTATTTCATGGATAATGAGTTCTCTTTATCACTGAAAGTATTTCATCACAGGATATATTACAACTCATCAGATTTTTCAAATTTGAGCTTATAAACTACAGCTTGCCTGTGTCTGCAGATACTTTTAGGTGCTGAGTGATGCCGTGGAAAGGACTGTGCTGGAGGGGGCTTAAATTAGGGCATGAGCACATCGTTTCTTCCAATCCACAGTCTATGTCTTTCTATTTTTTTTCAAAATAACATTTTCAATAATTCTATAAAGGTGAAAGTAAAAAATGTAATGTGAAATGTTAAGACCGTTTTCCGTTTTCCGCATTTACAAACGAATGTACTGTGGGATCTCTCCTATAAGGCATAGGCAGAGACGGACAGAAAGACATACAGACTTAAAGTACACACACACACACACACACACACACACACACACACCCCACACATGCATGCATACACACGCACCACACATGCAAACACCACACACATGCAGACACACACACCACACACACACACCACATGTACATACCACACACACCATGCACACGCATACACATACACCACATATGCAAACACAACACAATACCATGCACCTCACATATACATGCAGACACACACCACACACACACACACACACACACACACACACACAAATCACACCACATGTGCACACACACAGAAGGTCATTCTTGTGTTATCTACTCCTTCCCAGGCAAGAATCCAAATTACTTAGACCCTTTGGATGGAAGATGAAGAAGTCTGTCTTTCTCAGTGGTGAAGGATAGAGACCAGTCAGATCTGGCCTCTTGACATGCCTTTTCCTGGGCATTTCTTGCAACCCAATCTTGGAGAGCTAGACCTGCCTTTCCTAACCTCCCAGCCAGATATGTGGGCTTCCAGACACTGTGTTTCCCTAGATCATTTTATTCATGCATAGCTGCCCTCCACTGCCCTCTTCACGGTGATGTGTCTTGAACACGTGCAAGTCTATTGTACTGCCTTCCTTTTTGACGTCTCCATATAAAAGCTCTATTCTGTTCCACCTGAGCCAATATAATGAAAATCGTAACAGTAAACTTTATTCCTAACAAGTTAAATTCCAATTTGAAATTTATTTCCACAAAAGTGAACGTTCCAATGTGAAGTTCCAATATTTTTGAAGTCACTGCAGAGAAGGGAGACAAAAGAATGAGTTAGAAAAGGGATTTGAGTGCCATAGGCATCTTGAAGGTGAGTCTACATAGAGAAATCATCAATTTCTTCTAAAAAACGGGTGATGGGCTTCCCTGGTGGCGCAGTGGTTGAGAGTCCACCTGCCGATGCAGCGGACACGGGTTCGTGTCCAGGTCCATGGAGATCCCACGTGCCACGGAGCGGCTGGGCCCGTGAGCCATGGCCGCTGAGCCTGTGCGTCCGGAGCCTGTGCTCCACAACGGGAGAGCCCACAAAGGTGAGAGGCCCGCATACCACAAAAACCAAAACCAAAACCAAAACAAAAAAAACGGGTGATGCTGCAACAGCATTGGCTCACAAGGTCTACATATTTTTTTGGTTCAGCTTCATGTGCAGTGTTTCAAAGCAATACATTCTTGAAAAGGGATAAAAAAGCAGAGCAAGCAAACTTGAGTTTTGCAAACTAGTTTAGTCCAAGATTGACACAAACCAGGTTTTCAGCCTGGAGCATTTTTTAACGATCAAGTTATATAAACTCTTGAAAAACCCTGTCTGCGTGGTAATGGAAACACTGACTTTTCATTTCTGGCTGACTTCGCCTCACTCGTGTTATTGTTTCTCCAGCATTTGGAGTTTCGATTACACCATCCGAGTTGTAAACACAAACTCCGCTATTTTGATATCCCACATTTGAAGTTTAGCCTTTTTTTTTTTTTTTTTTGGCATCTGTAGAGGTAAAGTAGCAAAACTTCAAATAAAAAGACACAAAGTGCTGCCTGGCCTGCTGTGTTGTGCCTTCTGAATGCTTTCTCTGTCTGTGAGACTTTGTCAAATTAAAATGAAGGAATCCAGACAAGTCCGGGTTCCCCATCTTACTCAAGTGGTCTTCAGACTCCAAACCACCAAGCGCTCATTTATATGAGTTTAATTTGGTTTCCCTAACGACTCCTCTCCCCATTTAAAACTCATATACCCTCACGCAAGTTCTGGCAAAAACTCCCAGGATCCCTCAGGAATCTGAGACGTGTGTTTGGGGGACAGCAGTAGCATTTATAAACATTGAGCCATTGAAAGTTCTTTCCCCCAGAGCCCTGTGAATAGTCACTGGCAGTCGTAAAGGCTGTTTCAAACCAGCCCAGTTAGTGCTTGACCAGCTGGCGCGTTTGTTAAAGATGCTATTGTGCAGAAGGGGGCCCTACCACCCCTTCCCCTTCATTTCCAAAATGGTGCTTTCACAGGTAAGTGAGGAAATCCATGGGGCAGGGGCACCTCTGTGAATTTTCCTCAAACATGTGTTGTGCCGCTTACTAACTAAAATATTTTCATTCTGTCAAAACTATACTGTTTCAATCAGTGTAAACACGGCTTCAATTATGTCACTACAGAGCCCATAGAAGTCATATGTTAGCCTCAGTGGCGGACCTGTGGCACTCTTGGTGGAATTGCAGGGCCAGTCTGGACTCTGGGGCTGTGCTGAAGCAGGCTGTTGATTGAAAGAAACTTTCGAGCTCAAAACTATGAAGGGAAGATTTGCGGTGATAGGTGCTACTATGTATATAGAGCACCTAGTATCTGTAGAGTCACTGTATCCCTTTTCCGATTAATGACTCCTTTTTTCTTGTTACAAATTGGCTCCAATATCCTTTGAGTACGGCACTCCATACACACCAGCCCATTCCACTTAGGGCGGGTCGGGCTGTGCAGGCAGGGCCTGAGGAGATGAGTGGCCACCCTCTTCCAGGCTGGATCCGGCTGCAGCCCGGGACTCATCTTATTCCTCCACATAGGGCTGTGCCTTCTTATGGTCTCTCTTCTCCAGGGAGTTGCCTTTCTTTTGTATAAATGCAGTGCCCAGTGTGCACTCGGGGTTGAGGCGGGGATGACGATGAGGCTGGAGGAGGTGGGGGGAGGGTGGCCCTGAGGACAGTGATGAAAAGATGGGCTCAGAGGGTGAGTGAGTGGCCCGGAGCCCCCACCGGTCTGAGCTGGGATCCTTCCTGCTCTTTCCTCCTCTCTGTGAGACCCCTTATTTATCATCTGTTTAGGATTATTTTCTCCACTGCACTTCCTAGGACTTTGGAGTAGTGCAATTTCAAAGGGTTTAAATGAGTTTCTGGTATTCAGTCCATGGTTTTCTATTGTTTGGAGATTTGTCCTTATAAAGAATTGTGTCTTTTCTTGGCTTCATTCAGTTGCTGGACTCATCATTAGATCTGTTTCCCCCTGAGGGTCAGACCCCTCAAATCAGCAGTTTCCTCCCCCCTATAGGGGGAGGGGCACCTAGAGTTCCAACTTTTCTCATCCTGAGAGCACAGGAGACTTGGCCCAGGAGCCACTGACCAAGAGATTATTCTAGGCCTTGATGGTACTTTATTCTACTGCCTTTCTGTCCTCGAAACGCTAGGGTTCCAATGTCCAGACCCAGCGTCTGAAACCTCAGCAGGTGACAAGAAGACTCAGGGTCAGGCGTGGGCCTGGCTGGTCGGCACGCCACCCCGATTGATGATGGTGGGGTGGACGCACAGTGAGCCCCTCCCTAGATGCTCTGCTTTCCAGAGCCCAGGCCTGGGTGGAGAGCAGGGCTGAAAGGCAACTCTGGTACCTGATGCTGATGAGTCAATGTTCCTGGAATGAGGAATACAATTAGTTTTTACTGCCCAGGGCAAAGGGGGTGAATTGGGATGGGGGCACCATGGGGGAGAGAAACCCCATCAGGGTGAAAGTCTCGTAGGCCAGGGCTGGTTGGTATCTAGATTCACCTGGAGTGATAGTTGTAGAGTGACATATACTTTATCATCATTTTTCCAATAGAGTCTCTCATTTTATGGTAGAAACATTTTTCATGAGAATTTTTATACTCTCCAATATATGAGTGAATTTAGGATCTCAGGTGACTGTAGGTAAGTTACTCATCTCTGTACCTGAGTTTCTTTAACTGTAAAATGAAGGTGATGGTGGTCACTGTCTCACAGGGCTGCTGTGAGGGTTGAGTTAATACAGGCCATGCCCTTGGCACAGTGCCTGCCCCGTAGCAAGTGCTCAGTGACTATAAACTAATATTACTGTTGTTGTTAATGTTTCTACTATTATTAGAGGAGTCATATTTCTTGCCTAAAATCACACACAGCAACAAGGGGGCAGAAATAACCCAGAACCAAATTATATAGTCATGTGGGTAAAAAAACTTGGAAATTATGAAATGTGCAAAACATACGTGATACCAAATAATTCTCTGTGACCTCTTTATCTCAGTTTCTTACTAATTCTGTTACTGGGGGACTTGTTCTGTGCTGTGTGGTTGAGATCCGGGGCAATGGTGAGACGGCTCTAGCTGGAAAGTGGTGTCAGTGACAGGGTCATAGTGACACCCACCCTCTGCCAGTACTTTTTTCTCTCCCTCAGTAACTTCCCTACCTGGAACTCACGCCGTTTCCGGGGCTGGGAATCCCATTCCCTCTTCTCCCTGAAAGCTTGTCCTCCATGCCCTGCCCCTCAGCACAGAGGAATATATAATCACTATATTCTTCACTATTTATCACGCTTTCTATATTATAGAATTTTAGAAGCGAGAGCCAAAGGATGAAAAGGTAAGGAAAAGAATAAACTAACGGGCTTCCCCGGTGGCTCAGTGGTTGAGAGTCCGCCTGCCGATGCAGGGGACACGGGTTCGTGTCCCGGTCTGGGAAGATCCCACATGAAGCGGAGCAGCTGGGCCCGTGAGCCATGGCCGTTGAGCCTGCACGTCCGGAGCCTGTGCTCCACAATGGGAGAGGCCACAACAGTGAGAAGCCCACGTACAGCAAAAAAAAAAAAAAAAAAAAAAAAAAGAAGAAACTAACATTTGTTGTTGTAAAGTCAACCAGCACTTTGCTCACACGATCTCACTTTAATCCTGACTGGCTCTCACCACCACCCTCCTGATGGGGGGTGAGGACCAGAGGCAGAAAGTGTCTTCCCTTAGGTCACTCAACTAGCAGCAGGATTTCAAATCGAGGTGTCCTTGCTCCACGGGCATCATGCAACCTCCTAAGTTTGCTGGGGAAAACTTTATGGTGAAATCGGGCTTTGGTTGATTAGATTGTGAGGGCTAGGTAAGAATAGGATACACAAATTTGGAAGCTGTGCTGGGTGAGAGGATAATTAATCTGATATACCAGCTCCAGATGAAGTATTCATGGTTGGCAGTGACTTAGTAACTTCACTTGGTGAAGATATTGGCCTCCCAGAATATCTTTCCCCGTAAGAGTGAGCAGTGTGGACGTGGCAGGGTCATGTGTGCCGTGGGGAATGCCTGGGTCAGGGCCTTCCAGCTCCCCAAACTCTAAGCATCGGGCATGGAACTTTTCATGCTGAGTTATAATCCCTGATTCTGTCTCTTCTCCCGTTAGCCTGTGATCAGACTGAGCGGAGGGTTTGTCGTGTGTTATTTTTGTGACCTGAGCATCTACTCCAGTGGTCCATGGATAGAATCCTGCCCCCAAATTGTTTGAAGAGTGAATAAGTGAATTAGTAGCAGCAGAAAAGGAAATGAAAGCGTGAAATCAGGTGACTCCCTTGTTTGAGGACCGCTTTTCCATGGATCCTCACCTTCCAGTCCGTGAGAGCAGCTCCAGGGCAGGGATGTCCGTCCTCTCTGTACTGAGCCCCATCCCCCTGCTCCGGGTGGACACTGAACATCTTACTCTATGGTTGTTACCATTTCCCTTCTTGTCAATTCATGAGGAAGCAGGAGAAGGGCACATCCACCTGAAGGCTTTTATTCCTCTTTAAAAATGACATATCAGGTAAAGTTACCTGGTGTTGATTTCCTTTGCAAAAGGAAACTTGGATTTCTATTTGGCTTTGGGTATGTCAGGAGTGAAAATATGAAAGACAAAGCTGGCCTTAGAAGTAGCAAGGAGGGGAGAGGAGGAAAGAGCTGGGAGCGGGGTGGGCCTCATTAATAGCTGGGTTCAGAGGAGAGACGCCTCCAGTGAATAATACCCGTGGCATTGGCCTTGGGCCCCTCTGCTCTACATCCCATGTCCACTGAGCCTGCTGTAAGATCCAGGACATTTAAGATGATTTGGGATCGACTGTGTTTGCTTAAATAACAATTTCCCTACCCTCAATTTCATGATGCAGCATTTCTAGTGTAAATTATTTACCATAAAAGCTCTAAGGCAAATCTCTGTGGTGCGCGAGTAATCGTAACCTCAAAAGGCTAGGCGACGCAGGAGGGAGGAGATGTGGGAACATATGTGTATGTATAATTGATTCACTTTGTTATAAAGCAGAGACTGACACCATTGTAAAGCAATTATACTCCAATAAAGATGTTTAAAAAATAAAAAATAAATAAAAAAAAAAAAAAAAAAAAAAAAAAAAAAAAAAAAAAGGCTAGGCGGACAACATAAAGCTCTAACTGTGTGTTGTCAAAGGCCCGGTATGATGCAAGGATCATTCAAGGGCATTGTGGAGGTAGCACAGCTGGGCCAGGAATGGTCCTGCCAGTCCCTAAAGTATTAACTTTATGACACGGTTGAGTTATTCTTCAGACTTACAGAACTGGTGTATATTTTAGGAATTAGTTATGTGGATTCATACATAAAACACATTTCTTCCTGTAAACAGAAATTTGGATTTAGAACAATCCTCTTGATTTCATGCATTAAAAATATATTTCAGGGATGTAGAAGGTTGGCAAAGAAGTTGCTGATATAATTTCTCTCTTACATTCATGTTTAGGGACATTTGAACATTTCCTAAGATCCCCATTGCAGGATAGGAGTATATAGATAATATTAATATTAAAGGTATTACTATAAAATGTTATATTTGTAGACAAATGTTTTAAATATTGCACGTTGATAAATATGGTTTCACATGCTTTTCTTTCATTACTTTGCATTGTTACTTCGTTTACAATCTCTAATTTTTAAATGGGTGATCATTCTTGAAGACCCCAAAACCACGTTAAGAAGCAGCACAGTGGAGTACGGGTTGATGGGTAGTTTCCGAAAGGGTGATGATGAAAACCAAAGCACCCTTGACATATAAACCACAGGAATCAGGAGACAGCACACAGATTTCCTTCTTTTTAGTTTTGCAGAATCAGGAGGATATTTTCATTGCAATCTCAAGTTTATTTTTATATGTACTCTTCCAAAAATATTATTCTGTGTTTATTTCCTTAACTGAGAAATTTGAAAGAGTGTCATATTTAAAGCATAACAATGATTATTATGATATCTTGCATTGTTAATTTTGAAAATGTTTCTCCATAGAGTAGTTTCTACAACAGCCACAAAGAAAATTAGTTTCAAGTAATTCAGGTTATTTACAATCCTACAGTCCTGTCACATATGAATTTATGCAATAACTATTTATTAAACGCCTGCTGTGTGCCTGCCCTCATAGGCTTTGCAGTCCACTGGTGGAAGGTGGAGGTGGACGGAGGAGTGAACACCACTAGCAGAGCTGGTATTGAGGATGTAAAAAGATCAGTGGAAATATGCATAATAGGTTCTAGTCTGGCCTGGGATGGGAGACTTCCTGGAGGAAGTGATGCTGAGGCAGAAACCCAAAGGATGAAACTATGTAGCTATCCACAGTAACAACTATGAAAGTGCTGATCTATCATGAAATGCATACACCTCTATCATCTTATGAACTCTAAGATTAGAATTGACTCTGGGGATATAAACATACTCAGGCAAGTTCCTCCTATCAAATTTAAATGGGAATATCCTTGGAAAGAGTCCGTTTACTGTGAGATATTGAACAGCTCTTAAGATTGTAGCCTTTACTCTGTGGACTAAAACCAGCATTTCTGCATCTCTGCCTAGAGTCTATCGGAGAATTTCACCAAATACATATCAAATTTAAAGTCAAGATCTTGCCTTGATGCATAACATCCAGAAAAAGTTAAAGATGGTTTTCCTCATTAATTGGTTATACTAGAGGACAATAGGAAAAGCATTCCGTTTATTTCTACATTTCTCTTCTGTTTCCCCCAAATAGATGGCAGTACTTCTTGATACTGTCGTAATTCATGGAAGAATGACAGATTAAAAACACCTATAAATTAAGGGTAAGCTGAGTTCCAAAATATATGGTATAATACTACCTTTACCAGAAGCTATTTGTCAGTTTTATGGCTTGGTGTTGAGACATACCCTTAGTCTGTGTCTTGCTCTGAAATGAAGGTGACTGAACGTTATCGATAGATGGCAATTCAGGCTGGTAGCATCTGCATTTTGAAGTCCTCCAAAACCTACATTATCTACTTGCATTTTGGTTTTTCAGACTTATTCAGAATCTTCTCCAAAAAGAACCTTCATTTTCACAATAAAAGAAACAAAAACGAAAACAGACACACACTTGATCCATAAAAAACTAATCAAGCAAAATCAGCCGTAAAGTTAGACAGTTTTTTTGTGTGTGGCCACACCAGTGTAACTGCTGCTACTCTGTTGCTTCTTCATATCACTTAAGGTATTATAAATATGCTGTGTCTGTAGATGACTTTTTTTAGAACTGGAAATGCTACCCTTCATGTTTTTAATTAGTTTTTAGAGTTAGAATAAAGAGAAGCAATAGTATAAAAACAATAGCTTTGGGGCTAGGGAATTCCTACTTCTGTTGTAGAGTCTGGCTGTGTCTCTGAAAAAGATGTTAGAAATTGGACATATAAGAAGCTTTGCTTCTTGCTATCATACAGCTAAATCATTTGAGTTCTCGAGCATTTGGTTGAATAAAACCAGTGTTAAATTTAAAGTACATACTATATTGCCTTTTTTCTCAGGTGTACAGCAAAGTGATTCAGTTGTCCATATACATATATCCTTTCTTTTACAGATTCTTTTCCCATACAGGTTATTACAGAATACTGAGTAGAGTTCCCTGTGCCATACAGTAGGTCCTTACTGATTATCTATATATAGTATTGTGTGTATGTTAATCCCAAACTCCTAATTTATCCCTCTCCCCACCTTTGCCCTTTGGTAACCATAAGTTTGTTTTCAAAGGCTGTGATTCTGTTTCTGTTTTGTAAATGAGTTCATTTGTATCATTTTTTTAGATCCCACGTATAAGTGATATCATATGATATTTGTCTTTGTCTGGCTTACTTCACTTAGTGTGATCATCTCTAGGTCCATCCATGTTGCTGCAAATGGCATTATTTCATTCTTTTTTATGTCTGAGTAATATTCCATTGTATATATGTACCACATCTTCTTTATCCATTGATGATGGACATATAGGTTCCTTGCATGTCTTGGCTATTGTGAATAGTGCTGCAGTGAACATTGGGGTGCATGTATCTTTTCAAATTACGGTTTTCTCCAGATATATGCACTGGAGTGGGATTGCTGGGTCATATGGTAGCTCTATTTTTAGTTTCATAAGGAACCTCCATAGTGTTCTCCATAGTGGCTGCGCCAACTTACATTCCCACCAACAGTGTAAGAGGATTCCCTTTTCTCCACACCCTCTCCAGCATTTATTGTTTGCAGACTTGTTGATGACGGCCATTCTGACCAGTGTGAGGTGATACCTCACTGTAGTTTTGATTTGCATTTCTCTAATAATTAGCGATGTTGAGCATCTTTTCATGTGCTTTACTATGTTGTTTTGACATTTTTAAGATTTTCTAATTTCAACAAAAAGATGAAAATAGCAACTGCATTTCTTTAAGATCAAGCTTGGAGCCTTAGGATCTCAAACATTTCAAGGCTGATAAAAAGCTCGATTTAGTTCAATTTGGTAATTTTGGGGCTTTTACAAACATTAAAAAGCATCTGTATATAAAATATACTTGATATTCTCCAAAGCTAGAAATATGGCAGCTTTAACAGTTATTCAGGGAGCAATTAATGCTTGTGAAATGTTACCATCTCTTTATTTCTTTATTATTTCTAAGTGCCTTGGATACAATGAAGACTTATTAATGTAAAATACTTTGTGATGAGATTAAAGTTTATGTCATTTGTTTGAGTTTATTGAAGGTGTATTAAATGAATATTTTACTTAAAAGAAAGGCAGATGCTTGCTGTATCAGAGCTGTCATTGAATCAGAGGCTCTTGTCTAAGTCTGAAAATCTTCTGACTTTCTGCCTTGGACAAGTCACTGTTTCTCAGTGGACTTGTGATTTCATGAAATAAAAGAGTGGCAGTGGGAGCAGGTGAGCTGGACGTCTCACGAGGGGTGTTGGTAAGCACAGGTGGCATCGAGAAGTTGACAGAGTGAGATGCAGAGTCTTCATAATCAATTTGAAGACTTAATTCTTTATATCTGGGTGGATGTGTCACATACATGACATGTCAGCCATACCTGCCATGTGTTATCTCCATGTGATCTTCTGACATGTTGGTAATGAACTTGGGCATGTGACATTTCCCTCTATCCAAACAATTAAGTCATCCAAAACTTAAATTATTATTTAAGAACTCTCTTTTAGATAATTGTAAGCTTAAAATCCAGCCAGGATGTGAAGCCTCTGATGATATCTCTATAAAATCATTTACCCTTTCTATTCACTTGGATGCAGGTGAGCTCACCATTTCACCATGAAGACTCTGAAAGCAAAGCAAACCAAAACACATGTTCCATTTAAAACAGCCAAGTCACTAGTTTATACTTAAAATTTTGAACCTGCAGGCTAGTGAAATGCAACAACAGGCATCTCATAAGACTGAATAATCAACGTATCTTTTTTGTCAACAAAATACAATGTATTCAGTGTTTTCTCTCTCTGCTTCAGTTATAGATAGACCTTCTTGTTAACAGTAACTGGCATTTATTTTACTCTTGGAAATATTATTTTTTCTTGGCTTTGAGTCAAAGCAGTAAACATTCTCCATAATGATGTAATTTTAAAATTTATTATGTTTTAGTAACTATACCAGTAAACTTTATACTCGATAACATACAATTCTCATAGAACTGGTATTTTTATTTATGTTTTAAAGTCAGAGTGACTAAATTTATTTCCTAGATTACGTCTACTTTATTATGACCTTAACACTTTATTTATCTATTATTTAAAAAATAATTTTAAATTGAAGTATGGTTGATATACAATGTTGCTTAACACTTATTTTAAAATGATAGGCTGCCTGAAGTCCATGAATGCACTTCTGGGAAAAGTAGGCTTTTTGTTTCTACTCGGATGAAACTAAGGGGTATTATTATAAGGATGTTGTGATTGGTTGGGAATGATGCAACTGGATCATGATAAGACTCCTCAGTTGGAAACTTACTTCAGGTAACTGAGTCATCCAAGACCTCATACACAAATTCCATGAAACCACGATGGACACTTTATTTCAATCCACAGAGGGAGGAGACATCCCCTTCCCCACCCCCAAGGATGTCAAAGAGTCATGGAAAGACAGCTCAAGTGCTTTTATCCATCCAACAAACATTTATTAGTCACCCATGTGTGTTAGGCATTGTTCTAGATGCTTGGGATACAGTAGCTTAAAAACAACACCAGGGCTTCCCTGGTGGCGCAGTGGTTGAGAGTCCGCTTGCCGATGCAGGGGACGTGGGTTCGTGCCCCGGTCTGGGAGGATCCCACATGCCGCGGAGCGGCTGGGCCCGTGAGCCATAGCCGCTGGGCCTGCGCAACACCAACTTAAATCCTAACCCTTGAGGAGCTGATATTCTGTAATGTGGGAGACATATAAATAAGCTTTATAATATTCCAGTGGTAATAATCACTAAGGAGAAAATTAACCCAGGAAGGTAGAAATGAAATATCAAGGTGAGCATGCTTGACATTTCAGGCAGGGAGGCCATGGAGAAACAAACTGGACACATGAAAGAATGCAGCCACCATCTCCTCCTGCTCACGCCTCTGCTTTAGGGCTCATTTGCTTCCAAGACACACACTCTGTATGTTGTTTATGGAGCTGAAATGTTAAGTACATTGAAGAATTATTCAAACAAGCCCATCGCATCCTCTTGTGATCAGCAGGGGGTACCTACCCTCTTGATGTTACAGAGCCAGCCTGCCTCCCTACAGCCGTGCTCAGTTTTCGACCTCCTGTGGCCCCGCAGGGCATGCAGCACCCTCATTCCCAGGCTCAGGAGTATTTGTGACTACGAATCTCTGCCAGTCTGATCTGCTTAGTGTTGTATGTCGTGTGT
>RJWK010014933.1:0-37059 GCA_004363435.1 Platanista minor | reverse complement strand
ATCCTTTTACATGTAGCTGTCCAGTTTTTCCAGCACCACTTATTGAAGAGACTGTCTGTTCTCCATTGTATATCCTTGCCTGCTTTGTCATAGATTACTTGACCATAGGTGTGTGGGTTTATCTCTCGGCTTTCTATCCCATTCCACTGATCTATATTTCTGTTTTTGTGCCAGTACCATATTGTCTTGATTACTGTAGTTTTGTAGTATACTCTTAAGTCAGGGAATGTGATTCCTCGAGCTCCAATTTTTCCCTCAAGACTGCTTTGGCTATTCAGAGTCTTTTGCGTCTCCATACAAATTTTAAGATTTTTTGTTCTAGCCCTGTAAAAAATGTCATTGGTAATTTGATAGGGATTGCACTGAATCTGTAGATTGCTTTGGGTAGTATAGTTATTTTCACAATATTGATTCTTCCAATTCAAGAACATGGTATATCTCTCCATCTGTTGGTATCATCTTTAATTTCTTTCATCACTGTCTTATGGTTTTCTGCATACAGGTCTTTTGTCTACCTGGGTAGGTTTATTCCTAGGTATTTTATTCTTTATGCTGCAATGGTAAATGGGAGTGTTTCCTTAATTTCTCTTTCAGATTTTTCATCATTAGTGTATAGGAATGCAAGAGATTTCTGTGAATTAATTTTGTACCCTGCTACTTTACCAAATTCATTGATTAGCTCTAGCAGTTTTCTGGTGACGTCTTTAGGATTCTCTATGTATAGTATCATGTTATCTGCAAACAGTGACAGTTTGACTTCTTTTTCAATTTGTATTCCTTTTATTTCTTTTTCTTCTCTGATTGCTATGGCTAGGACTTCCAAAACTATGTTGAATAATAGTGGTGAGAGTGGATACCTTGTCTTGGTCCTGATCTTAAATGCTTTCAGTTTTTCACCATTGAGAATGATGCTTGCTGTGGGTTTGTTGTATATGGCCTTAATTATGTTGAAGTAGGTTCCCTCTATGTCCACTTTCTGGAGAGTATTTATCATAAATGGGTGTTGAATTTTGTCAAAAGCTTTTTCTGTATCTATTAAGATGATCATATGGGTTTCATTCTTCACTTTGTTAATATGGTGGATCACATTGATTGATTTGCATATATTGAAGAATTCTTGCATTCCTGGGATAAACTCCACTTGATCACAGCGTATGATCCTTTTAATGTGCTGTTAGATTCTGTTTGCTAGTATTTTGTTGAGGATTTTTGCATTTATGTTCATCAGTGATATTGGTCTGTAATTTTCTTCTTTTGTAGTATCTTTGGTTTTGGTATCAGGGTGATGGTGGCCTCATAGAATGAGTTGGGAGTGTTCCTTCCTCTGCAACTTTTTGGAAGACTTTGAGAAGGATGGGTGTTAGCTCTTTGCTAAATGTTTGATAGAATTCACCTGTGAAGCCATCTGGTCCTGGACTTTTGTTTGTTTGAAGATTTTTAATCACAGTTTCAATTTCATGGCTTGTGATTGGTCTGATCTTATTTTCTATTTCTTCCTGGTTCAGTCTTGGAAGGTTATGCCTTTCTAAGAACTTGTCCATTTCTTCCAGGTTGTCCATTTTATTGGCATAGAGTTGCTTGTAGTAGTCTCTTGGATCCTTTGTATTTCTGCAGTGTCAGTTGTTACTTCTCCTTCTTCATTTCTAATTTTATTGATCTGAGCCCTCTCCCTCTTTTTTTGATGACTCTGGCTAATAGTTTATCAATTTTGTTTATCTTCTCAAAGAACCAGCTTTTAGTTTTATTGATCTTTGCTATTGTTTTCTTTGTTTCTATTTCATTTATTTCTGCTCTGATCTTTATGATTTCTTTCCTTCTGCTATCTTTGGGTTTTGTTTGTTCTTCTTTCTCTTTTTCCTTTAGGTATAATGTTAGATTGTTTGAGATTTTTCTTTTTTCTTGAGCTAGCCTTGTATAGCTATAAACTTTCCTCTTAGAACCCATAGGTTTTGGATCATCGTGTTTTCATTGTCATTTGTCTCTAGGTATTTTTTTACTTCCTCTCTGATTTCTTCAGTGACCTCTTGGTTATTTAGTACCGTATTGTTTAGCCTCCATGTGTTTGTGTTTTTTAATGTTTTTTTCCCTGTAATTGATTTCTAATCTCATAGTGTTCTGCTCAGAAAAATGCTTGATATGATTTCAATTTTCTTAAATTTACTGAGGTTTAATTTGTGACCCAAGATGTGATCTATCCTGGAGAATATTCCATGTGCACTTGAGAAGAAATTGTAATCTGCTGTTTTTGGATGGAATGTCCTATAAATATCAATTAAATCTATCTGGTCTATTGTGTCATTTAAAGCTTGTGTTTCCTTATTAATTTTCTGTTTGGATGGTCTGTCCATTGGTGTAAGTGAGGTGTTAAAGTCCCCGACTATTATTGTGTTACTGTTGATTTCCTCTTTTAGAGGTGTTAGCAGTTGCCTTATGTATTGTGGTGCTCCTATGTTGGGTGCATATATATTTATAATTGTTATATCTTCTTCTGGGATTGATCCCTTGATCATTATATAGTGTCCTTCCTTGTCTCTTGTAACATTCTTTATTTTAAAGTCTATTTTATCTCATATGAGTACTGCCACTTCAGCTTTCTTTTTATTTCAGTTTGCATGGAATATTTTTCCTTCCCCCCAATTTCAGTCTGTATGTGTCCCTAGGTCTGAAGTGGGTCTCTTGTAGACAGCATATATATGGGTCTTGTTTTTGTATCCATTCATCAAGCCTGTGTCTTTTGGTTGGAGCATTTAATCCATTCACATTTAAGGTAATTATCAATATGTATGTTCCTATGACTATTTTCTTAATTGTTTTGGGTTTGTTTTTGTAGGTCCTTTTCTTCCCTTGTGTTTCCCACTTAGAGAAGTTCCGTTAGCATTTGTTGTAGAGCTGATTTGGTGGTGTTGAATTCCCTTAGCTTTTGCTTGTCTGTAAAGTTTTTTTTTTTTTTTTTTTTTTTTCAGTACGCGGGCCTCTCACTGTTGTGGCCTCTCCTGTTGCAGAGCACAGGCTCCGGATGTGCAGGCTCAGTGGCCATGGCTCACGGGCCCAGCCGCTCCACGGCATGTGGGATCTTCCCAGACCAGGGCACGAACCCGCGTGCCCTGCATCAGCAGGCGGACTCTCAACCACTGCGCCACCAGGGAAGCCCTGTAAAGCTTTTGGTTTCTCCATCGAATCTGAATGAGATCCTTGCTGGGTAGAGTAATCTTGGTTGTAGGTTCTCCGCTTTCATCCCTTTAAGTATATCATTCCACTCCCTTCTGGCTAGTAGAGTTTCTCCTGAGAAATCAGCTTTTAACCTTATGGGAGTTCCCTTGTATGTTATTTGTCGTTTTTCCCTCACTGCTTTCAATAATTTTTCTTTGTCTTTAATTTTTGCCTATTTGATTACTCTGTGTCTCGGAGTATTTCTCCTTGGATTTATCCTGTTTGGGACTCTCTGCACTTCCTGGACTTGGGTGGCTATTTCCTTTCCCATGTTAGGGAAGTTTTTGACTATAATCTCTTCAAATATTTTCTCGGGTCCTTTCTCTCTCTCTTCTCCTTCTGGGACCCCTTGAATGCCAATGTTGTTGCATTTAATGTTGTCCCTGAGGTCTCTTAGGTTGTCTTCATTTCTCTTCATTCTTTTTTCTTTATTCTGTTCCTCGGCAGTGAATTCCACCATCCTGTCTTCCAAGTCACTTATCTGTTCTTCTGCCTCAGTTATTCTGCTATTGATTCCTTCTATTGTAGTTTTCGTTTCAGTTATTGTATTGTTCATCTCTGTTTGTTTGTTCTTTACTTCTTCTAGATCTTTGTTAATTATTTCTTGCATCTTCTCAATTTTTGCCTCCATTCTTTTTCCAAGGTCCTGGATCATCTTCACTATCATTATTCTGAATTCTTTTTCTGGAAGATTGCCTATCTCCATTTCATTTAGTTGTTTTTCTGGGGTTTTATCTTTTTCATTCATCTGGTACATAGCCCTCTGCCTTTTCGTCTTGTTTATCTTTTTGTGAATGTGATTTTTGTTCCACAGGCTGCAGGACTGTAGTTCTTCTTGCTTCTGCTATCTGCCCTCTGCTGGATGAGGCTTCCTAAGAGGCTGGAGGAAGTTTCCTGAGGGGGGGGACTGGTAATGGGTAGAGCTGGGTGTTGGTCTGGTGGGCAGAGCTCAGTAAAACTTTAATCCACTTGTCTGCTGATGGGTGGGTGGGGCTGTGTTCCCTCCCTGTTGGTTGTTTGGCCTGAGGCAACCCAGTACTGGAGCCTACCTTGGCTCTTTGGTGGGGCTAATGGCAGACTCTGGGAGGGCTCACGCCAAGGAGTACTTCCCAGAACTTCTGCTGCCTGTGTCTTTGTCCTCACGGTGAGGCACAGCCACCCCCCACCTCTGCAGGAGACCCTCCAACAGTAGAAGGTAGGTCTGGTTCAGTCTCCTATGGGGTCACTTCTCCTTCCCCTGGGTCCCAATGCACACACTACTTTGTGTATGCCCTCCAAGAGTGGAGTCTCTGTTTCCCCCTATCCTATCGAAGTCCTACAATCAAATCCCACTATCCTTCAAAGTCTGATTCTCTAGGATTTCCTCCTCCCGTTCCCGGACCCCCAGGTTCAGAAGCCTGACATGGGGCTCAGAACCTTCACTCAAGTGGGTGGACTTCTGTGGTATAAGTGTTCTCCAGTTTGTGAGTCACTCACCCTGCAGTTATGGGATTTGATTTATGGTGATTGCACCCCTCCTACCATCTCATTGTGGCTTCTCCTTTGTCTTTGCCTGTGGGGTATCATTTTTGGTGAGTTCCAGTGTCTTCCTTTCGATGATTGTTCGGCAGTTAGTTGTGATTCTGGTGTTCTCGAAAGAGGGAGTGAGAGCATGTCCTCCAGCAAACACTTTTAAAGTATCTACTTCATAAAAAGTGCTTTGGACTATAAAGAAAAATCTGAGAGCAAATCCTTTATTGATTTGTAAGACATAATTGTTAGAAGTAGAAGGCCTGGGGCTTCCCTGGTGGTGCAGTGGTTGAGAGTCCACCTGCCGATGCAGGGGACACGGGTTCGTGCCCCGGTCCAGGAAGATCCCACATGCCGCAGAGCGGCTAGGCCCGTGAGCCATGGACGCTGAGCCTGTGCGTCCGGAGCCTGTGCTCCACAACGGGAGAGGCCACAACAGTGAGAGGCCCGTGTACTGCAACAATAACAAAAAAAGAAATAGAAGGCATGTGAAAACAATTGTAATAAAAATGTAAAATGACAAATTCACAAGAATAAAAAAAATGTGTAACTCTAATAAAAAGCTAAATGATTTCAGAGAGGATGTCAAGTTGCAATGTTTCACAATAGGTCGCCTACATGAGTAATGAATATACCAAAATGTAAATAAACACAGATTTGTCAAATAACATTATGTAAATCTTAATATTCTATAAAAACTGAATTGATCATGTGTACACTTCACAACTTAGCAAATTGTACTGTCCAGTAACTTTAGATTTTGTACGTTACTGCTCTAAATTGATCAATCCAGTCTTCAATGCCAATCATCCTTCACAGAAAATGTTTGTATGTCCATTCTACTGTTGATTTTCTTCAATATTTTATTATCATAAACAATAATGAAAAGAACATTCTTCTACATTATTCTTGGTATATGTGTGTTGAATTTGTGACAGCTTTACAGGGTGAAAATGATATTATTTTGTTGTTTTAATTTGCATTGTTCAGAGTATTAGTGATATTGAAATGTACCTGAGTGTTTGTTCCCATTTGAATTTCTTTTCATATATAATGTCTGTTTTGTTACAGTTTATTTTAGTAGTTGTTTCCATTTTCTTTTTGATTTGTAGGAGTCATTAATACATTGTAAAAATAATGTATTTTTGTTTATATTCCCTTTCTTTATGTTAACATTTTTCATACTGATGTTTTAAATGCTGACATAGTAACATTTATTAACGTGCATTCATTTTTTTCTTTATTCTTCTTGTGTAAGAATTCCATACCTACCAAAAGGCCATGATTATAATTTCTTATTTTCCACTAAAAGCATAAAATTTTCATTTCAGATTTATGCCTTTAATTCATATTGAAGTAATTTTTATTTAAGATAACAAATGAATATTTATTGGCTATTTCTCAGCTTATTTGTCATATAGATAAATAGTTGTCTCATCACCATGTTGAATAGGTTTTTCTTTCCTTACTAACTTATAATGTCCTATTTGTCATATTTCAAGTTTTCTCATATGCATGGTCTGTTCCTGAGCTTTCAGTTGTATTTCCTTTGTTCAGTTGTCTAACTTAATTCCAAAACAGCAATACATTAAATGATAGAATTTTAGAATATATCTTATTATCTGAAAAGTAGGATGATTATTAAATATCCATATATATGGTGTTTTCCTTGTTAATTTTTATATTCTTATTACTGAATTCATTGTGAGTTGAATTAGGTACATAGAAAAAATAATAGCAGTTCTTAGATATTTGTTGGGAATTCCTACATTATATGATACTTGATTTATTTTTCTAAAGTTTCCAAAGTGTAATTTAATAAAATACATATTTTGCAATAGCTTGGTGTCAGAGTCCACATAGGTTTAAGGTTAAGATTCTTAATTGTCTTGTTCAAATATTCAGTAGCTTTACTAACTTATTTTTTCTATTTTTTTTTTTCTATTGATTACTGAGAGATGATGAAATCCTTCACTATGCTTGACAATTTGTCAGTTTTTCTTGGTAATTTTGAAAAAAGTACTGGCTTTTTGAGATTATTTAAAGATGTAATACAAGTTTAGAATTTTATATCTGCTGGATATATTGAAATTTTCACCATGACATAACAATCATCTTTTAACAAATAATAATTTTGTATTAAAGTTTATTTATTTCTCATATGACTGTCACCTGTTCAGTGTTCTATTGCTTAATATGTAGTCTATTTAATCACTTTATTTATTTTTTTTAATTGAAGTATAGCTAGCTGATCTACAACAAAGTGACTCAATATTTTATATATTGTACTCCATTTAAAATTATTATAAAATAATGACTATATTTTCCAGTGCTGTACATTATATCCTTGCTGCTTATTTATCTTATGCATAGTACACTTGATGTTGTCCCAGAGGTCCTTTAAACTAGTCTCATTTTTTAGATTTGTTTTTCTTTTTGCTGTTCTAATTGGGTGATTTCCATTAGTTTATCTTCCAGATCACTTATGGGTTCTTCTGTATCACCCAGTCTGTTGTTAATTCCTTCTAGTGTTTCTTGTTTGTTTGTTTGCTTCTTTGTTTCTAACTTCAGTTATTGTATTCTTCAGTTCTGACTGGTTCTTTTTTATATTTTCTAGTTCCTTGTTAAAATTCTCACTATGTTCATCTATTATTTTTCCTAATTCAGTTAGCAATCCTATTACTAATGTTTTGATCTCTTTATCTAGTATATTCCTTATTTGTTTCACTAGCTGTTTTTTCCATGGGTTTTCTCTTGTTCTTTCAGTTGAAACAAATTATCTTCTCATTTTGCTTAGTTCTCTGTCTCTATTAAAGTGGGTGACTCAGTTACCTATCCTGGTCTTGAAAGGGTGTTTTTCGTGGGGGAGTATCCCCATAAAATCTGTGGGTGCACAGTGGCTTTGTCGGTGAGATAGATCTGACATGAGCATGAGTCACATCTTTCCCCACAGTGTCCTGGCAACTATCACCATGGTAGGAAGTGGGGCTGTTAATGGAATGGCTAGGGCCAGAGTAAGGTGTGGCTGGGGCTTCTCCTCTTCACAGTAGCGACCATAACCCAATCAAGGGTGGTGACAGGTCCCAAGTTGCTGGAACAGAAGCCCTGAGGGTAGGGTCTGAGCTGTCTCCATTCTCTCTGTGTGCTTTCCCCCTCCCAGCACCAGCATCCTGGCCCCCGAGGGGTGCAGTGCTGAAGCAGGAGGAGCTGGAGTGAGCACTCAATGTGTGTCTGGGAATTGGCTGGGGTTTTCCCAGCCCCAGTCTGTCCTGGACCACTTCTGATGTGCATCTGCTGTATGTACCAGTAATGGCTGCCCTCACCCATTCAGATGCCATTCTGGGTCCAGGCAGGCTATGTTCCTCACAACTGAGCACTCCCCTTGGCCATGGCTTCACTCAGCCCACTGTGGAGCTGTGTCATGGAACAAGTAGGGACTGGAGCAGGCGCTTGGCTCAGGCTGGTGGTCGTGCCAGGGCAGTTGTGGGAGACCAGCCAGAGTCCCACGAAGTTTCAATCTGCTTCCTCTGCCTAGTTTTGGAAGTAAACAAGTGTGTGTGTGCTCTTTACAAGTGGAGTCTAGGTTTCTCTTCTTACAGCTCTCTTGTTAGTACCATTGGTTTTCAAACCAGCAAAGAGGAGTCATCTTCCTGATACTGGACCCCAGGACTGGGGAGCCTAATATGAGCCCAAGACATGGCTCAAATTACTCCACAGAGAGTATCATTGCCTGTGTGATTCCCCTCCTCTTCTTTGTCCCCTCCAGGTGCACAGGTCTCTACCTGATTACTTCTCTCCCTCCCTACCCTATTCCATATGGATTTTTCTCACAGCCTTGGTTGTACAAGAGTCTTTCTGCAAGTCTCCAGTTTATTGTCAGTGAGAATTGCTCCATATTTTTTATGTGTTTGTAGGGGGAAGTGAGCTCCACATCCTCCTATTCTACCATCTTGATATCCCTCTAACCATTTTATTTCTTACTTTTTTGTTCCTTGATTTTACTTATGAAAATTATAAATGGAGATTGTCCATTAGATGATCTTAATTTTCAGATTTAGTCAACTTATATTGATTGTGACAATTATATATTAATATGAGTTTCTTCCATCATATTTTGTGTTTTCTATTTATAGTATTTAGATATGTGTTTTTTCAAGGCTGCCTTCTCTTACAAATATTAAGAATATTATTCCCTTTTCTTTCTACACTAATTTCAATGTCTGTATTCTGTTTGAATTATTTTATTTCTGAAGTTATCACCAAAAATAATAAAAATCATTCGCCATCTCCAAAGAATTCCAGGATCTTAGAATACCTTAACTTTGAGCAGTCCCTCCTTTCCTCTGTCTTATTTTTATATTTAACTTTCCTTTGGTTTCACCCATAACAAGTTAGTAATTACCAAATTAGTTTTGAACACTCTGTAAGTATCCAGACATAACCATGAATGTATTTATTTTTTCTTCTATTCACCATCCTTTCCTAACTTCAATTTTCTCCCTCCCAAAGTATTTCTTTAGTATTTTCAGGAAAGGCCTTATGATGGTATGTTAGTTCAGCTTATTTTCTGATTGAAATTTCTATCTTATTTACTCATTTTTAAATCATAGTTTATCTAGTTTTAGAATTATATGTTGGCAGTTATGTTTTCTCAACTCTTTGAAGACATTATTTAATTGCCTCCCAAATTTTATTATTGTTTTTAAGGGTGTCTATCTATTATTTATTTATATACACTTGTGAATATTTTATGAATGTATCTTGGTATTTGGTTCTTTGGTCTACTTTGGTGACTTGCAGTGTTATTTCAACACATCTAGATGTGGTGGTTTTAAAATATGTCTGCAAATTTTTGACACTCCTTCTTTGAATGTGGAACAGGCTTTGTATCTGAATTCTCACTACTAGAATGTGGTAAAACTGATGCTAGGTGATAAAAAGTAAACAGCTCTTTCTTGTTCTGGTGTCAGTCAGTCCTCATGTCATGAGAATTCACAAGCATTCCTGGGAGACTCTTGTGGAGTAGAAATTGCCAGCCATGTGAACAGCCATCTTTGAAGTGGATACACCTCCCATGTAAGCTTTCAGATGTCTGTTGCCATTGACTGATATAATGGCTGCAACTTTTTGAAAGATCTTAAGCCAGAACCAGCCCACAAATTATGGACCCACACAAACGTTGTGAAAATAAATGCTATTATTTCAAGCCACTGAGTTTTGAGATAATCTGGGGTAATTTATTACATAGCAATAGATAACCAGTACATTATGCATTGGGCATGTATTTACTTTGTTAGAAATTCATTATGGTTTTGGGAACTAATAATTAGCTTCATCAGGTCTAGAAATTTCTCATGAGTCATTACTTCATTTCTACTACTCTAGCATTCTTCCTGATCTTTCTGTTTGTAACTCATAACAAACTCATAATAAATGAACTCTAAATCATCAAAAGACCTGCTCATCCAGATACCTTAATCATTTTTTATAGTTTTATAGTTTTCTGTCTCCTCCTATGCTTCATTTCATAGAATCTCCTCAGTATGCTCCTCCAAGATAGTAATCTCTTCTTCAGTTTAATTATTTAAAACACATTTAAAATATTTTTTTGTTTGCTTGTTTTTTTGCAGTATGCGGGCCTCTCACTGTTGTGGCCTCTCCCGTTGCGGAGCACAGGCTCTGGATGCGCAGGCTCAGTGGCCATGGCTCACGGGCCTAGCCGCTCTGCAGCATGTGGGATCTTCCCAGACTGGGGCACGAACCTGTGTCCCCTGCATTGGCAGGCGGACTCTCAACCACTGTGCCACCAGGGAAGCCCTAAAATAATTTATTTTAAACATTAGAAAATATTAACGTTTTTGTATATAAGGATTATATTTGATTCTTTAAAATTCCACTGTCTTTATTTTGATAATGTTTTGTTCTTCGTTGAAGTTTTAAATTATTTCCTTTTATAACTTCAATCACTGTAACATGCTTTTTTTTTTTAAGATTTTTTTTTTTGATGTGGACCATTTTTTTAAAAGTGCTTATAGAATTTGTTACAAAACTGCTTCTGTTTTGAGTTTTGGTTTTCTGTCCATGAGGTATGTGGGATCTTAGCTCCCCGACCAGAGTTCGAACCCATACCCCCTGCATGGAAGGTGAAGTCTTAACCACTGGACCACCAGGGAAGTCCCCTATAACATACTTATTTTATAGCCTCCTTATTATAGTTTTATCACTTGAGGTTCTCCCCACTGTTTACTGTAACTCCTGGCTCCCACGCATGCTGCGTCACTCTCTTACTTGTTAAGTTAATTCAGACTCAGCTTATCTTCAGCAGTGCTTCATCTGTGTGTCAATAACTGAGAATATATATCCTCAACACTAATTTTGCTTCTGTTTCTGACAAGTATTCCAGGTTTATCCTTGGCCAGGACCATTTAAATTTATTTTAATCTGTAAGGATTTTGGTTTGGGAGCTCCCAGACCACATGGGCTGTATAAGTTATACTTCAATCTTAGGAGAAGTGTAATTATAAATTCTCAGGACAGTTCATTTTCTACCCAGACACCAGCTTGAATAAGACAAACATTTTGCAGGAGAAGGCATTTTGAGTCTCTTGGCTTGATACATGCTCATTCTTAACACACTACTCCAGCTCAATTGGATGGTATGCTCTCTCTTGTTTTTCCCATATAGGTATTCAAACCCAAGTCCTTATTTAGACCTTATCTATCCTCCTTGTCTCCCAAAGACCTCAAGATAATACAGACATACTTAAAATGCAGAGCTTACTTTGTTGTTATTTTTATGGGAGATTCCTTCCTATCAACTCAAAAGAGTGAAGGTAGGAACACAATGAGAGTAAATTGAAATGACCATGGTGAAAGAGACAAGGATATGGGGTTATTTAACTTGGATGATAGAAACAAAGGAGAATCTGGGAAATGCAAATATTTCTTCAAATATAGAAAAGGTAAAATATAGTCTTTACAAGAATCCTGCAGACCAATGGAGAAGTCAAATTTGGACAGAGTTCATCTCAATACACATAAAAGTTTTCTAACAGTCATTGCTCTCCTAAAATAAAATGGAATACTCTGCATTTACTTCTCTGTGAGTTACAGAGTAACAGAAGTTGTCAATAGAATATATTAAGGAATGGGAGGTAAGGTTAGTATTATAGATGACTTCTAATTCTGTACTATGCCTCACTCCCCATATCTCCTCATCTCTCCTGCTAAGATGTGTCTTAAGGTTTTCAACTTAATTTGAATTAGTAAAGGCTATTACGAAGAGAAGTCTAAAAAGTTCATTGCTCAGGTAATCATGTCTACACAGTTATCTATAAGAAGTGAGTCATCAATGCTTTTATGTTGCATAACATTTCTGAAGATCAGAGTGGAACAACTGTTTATCAATTTTGTGATTTATTTATTTATTTAACAAATATTTATATATTCAGCTCTTCTCCATATGCTGAAGTGACAGACCAACTCCCTGTCTCATAGATTTTCTAGTCTAGCTAATCTTTAAGAACAATTTTATGTATTTTTTAACAGAAAAAAGAGACTGTGTAGGGATATTCATTGCAAAACACAAACACAATACGATGATGACTCTTATATTTTAAGTAACAACATGTATGTTCAATTTATCCCCTAAATTCTATGCCTTCTATAAAATCAAGGTTAAGAGCAATAATTAATTCAATAGCATGAAATATGCATTTAAAATATCAGGTGACACTTTGTTAATGAGATTTTTAATTGATGCAACCTCTTTAAAGGGCATTTTGGCAATGACTTTTAAAATGCAAAATGCATTTATCTAGTGACCAAGGAATACCATTTTTATGGATTTAACTAGAATGATATATTTACATATGTGGGAAAAGATGAATGTATGAGGCTTTTCTTTTGGTGTTATTGATATTGGCAAAAAATAAATGTCTTTCAATAGAAAAAGTATTAAATACATAAAATACAGTATACCCAATTATTACAATACTATCAACTACTTTAAAATAGTATGTTTATGAAAAGGTCTCCAACATACAGTTGTGGACATACATTCTTTGGTTAAATTTATGCATGCAGCATCCCTTTCCCCACCCCAAATTTCCTACTTCCCCTACCTTCTCAAAATTTAGGTTGTAAGGCATTCTGTCCTCCTGGTTCCAGGGAAGGGAGAACACAAGAAACTAAGAAGTCAATTAAAATGCCAAGACCTATATACCATCCTTCCCTAGAGCAATGAGAATAACAAGAGATGCAAATTATTTTGCATTAGAAAGACTCTCACTCCTCTACTTTAATGCACTACCCATCAGCTATGGAACAACAGCACTCCAAGATAACTGGGGTTAACCAAGAAGACACAAGATCTAAGTCTCAGTTTCCAGGTAAAACCATTAAGACATCAAAGTTTCAGCCTCTCCATTCCATCGCCACATAGGCTCACATGGAGTGACCAAGGAGTGGTAGAAAGAATGACTGTATGATACATCTGGGCAGTTGTTGCAGAGGCAAACCTCTGCAAGCCCTAGCATGGCCCAGGGATCAATGGAATAATTTCTGGTGAGTGCAAGTTGTAGCAAAGAAGAGAAAATCACCTTAGACAGCATCAGTGATCACTGGCCACACAAAAGTAGCATGGTAAAACAGAAAAATGCTTCCTGTGACCTCGGGAGATACACAGAGCCTGACTCAAAGAAGCCTGGCAAACAGCAATGAGAGATAGCTTAGTAGTGACCTGTGGAGATGATATCTCTTAGATGGTAGGTAGCAACATAATGCACATAGAGAAGAAAGTCCAGTGCCTACTCCCTTCCCACCTCTCAGGCTGAACACTTCCTATATCCCTGAGATGCCATTTCAGGGGAAACAATGAAGAGTCCCTAAGTTTGGCAAGATTTTCTTTCTGCAACCAGGCAGAATGGATGTTTTAAATAAAACATGAGTGGACATGTTAACAAAGCTACATTTCATGAAAATCTGAATTTGTGGAGTGAGATTTATAGGGACTATATTTTGATAAGTGTAAGAAAAAAGTGAAAATGAGCATGTACTACCTGTTCCCCGACATGTGTATCTATATATTCAGAGAACATTTCCAGAAAGAAACACAAGAGAATGTTAAGAGTGGTTGACACAAGTTATTTAAAAATATAAAAATTAAAAAATCAGTGACTAGGCATTTAAAGCACTTAGAATATGGATAACTGGCAAACAATATTAGATATATATGCAATAGCAAGTTTGCTTCTTCCAACCAGCCACAACCAAAGTTTTAGCAATCAACTGAGTGGAAAAACAGAACTCATTCTCTCCTTTGAAATGTGACATTTCTCTTGATTTCTTCTCTGCAGGGTAGAGATTCTACCCTGAAGATTCTATCTTCAGAGAATATCCTGAATTTAGGTCAACAGATCCTGACCTGCCTGAGCTATGTTCAAACAGCTCCATAAATGAGAAATGGAGTGCTTTTTTGAATTTTCTTTTCTAAGAGCATTCTCTGTAATTGGCAATTAACCTTAGAAAATTCTCTAGTATTTAACTTTCTTTCCAAATACTCTGCTTTTTTAAAAGTTTGGGGTTAATTATAATGGAAGGGACATACTGAACACTTAACATGTTGCTAGGGTGAACAATTAAGAAATGCTAGTTGAAGATAATAAGACAGTGTGTCAAAGAGGCATCCCTAGGACTTGGATTCTTTTTTTATATACTGGCCCTTTCTTCACTAAAGGGTTAATATAAAGTTACAAATACTTAGAGAAGGGAACTCAAGGTCCCCGATGTGGTTATCTATGCATTTCTATTCTACACCTCTTCTACCCCCACACACCCACTACCACCCCACTCTTGCCCAGCCCATGATTTTCTCTCTCTCCTTTTAATTGTCCACATTTGTTCTGTGCTTAGGTCCATTTGTTGCACTCATGGACACTTACTAAAAAATGCCTTACCTTTGTTTTCTGTAGACCCACATAACTGGAAACACGTCAAAGAATAACTATGGTTTCATTTACTGACAGAAATACATGTTAGATCTTTAGGAAAGAACTATAAGACAGAGCTGCTAAATAAACTACGAAAAACCTAACAGTCAAAAAATTTTTTTTAATCTTGGGTATTGATATATCCCAATGATTTGTACTGTTCTAAGGTGTGATAGCTTATGAGTGAATATGATTTAGACTTAATGTATGTTTAGAGTGTGTCTAAAATTCAGAACCAGGCAGATCCATCTCCTCTGACCCTAAACGCGGTCCCAAAGAAAACTGCTTGAAGAAATTGGATCCCAAAGATTACAGGTGGGGAATTTTTGAAGGGCATCCATATCCCATCGGAGACCAAAGAAGCACAAGTAGAAGAATTGTGGACTGACTGACAACTGTGGATTGAGCAAAAATTCTTTTTGAAAGGGCTATCTTGAAGATTATGACTCAAACATTGGAAGAACTAAGGTGACTCGCAGTGGAAGGAATCAAAACACGTGAAATTCCTTAAAACTTCAATGACTTAAAAATTTTGCCTATGTTACACAGAATTTTAAAACAAACAAAAAAACCTTTATATGTCTTGTAGAAAGTCAAAAAAGAAAAATTGCCTTACCTTTGGATAATGCCTGATAGCTTACAAAAGGCTTAAAAATAGAACATTTCTTTCAATTCTCCTAACAAAGTCTGAGACAGTCAAGGCAAGACTTCTATTTATAGATGAGGATGTGTGTACCTTTTTCAAGATTAAATAAGCTCTCAGCACAAGGCTGACTCAGAAACCCAGGTTCTAATTTAGCTTTACATCCTTCCATAGTACTAAACTACCTCACTGATGGCAGTTGAAGTTAAATAACCTGATGGGCCTCACTTCTGAATCACAGGAAACAACTGGTTCACAGTGAGAATTAGGTGTGGTAGGCACCATTATTTGAGCTTGGGGGCAATATGTCCTAAAGATCAACATTGCTTGAGTCTCATTCTGGAAGCCTTCCAAGGACACTGGATTATCATCAGAATATTTTATAATCCTATGTACCTCTGAGAAAGATGGCAAGAGTCACTATAGCAAAGGTGAAATTTTGTTCTCCTCAGGCTTTCTGATTGTCCAGCTTTCCTCAAGAAAGTTTCATGCACATTTATTCTAAGGATCAATCTAAAATCACACAGGTCCTCTACGTCACCAAATATTTTTCACAGATTTAATGCCAGAGACATAGTACATGAAATATATCAGAATATGAAAAATCACACTGAAAACCATCAAAAGTAATAAACATAAACTGTTAGTTCCTTTAATTAAATAACTTGTTCAATTCAATAAATGGTAGGCTGTCACCACAAAAAGTTTAACATAGATTCCAGAATCACCCACCTTTTGTTCAAAGTTTTGGGAAAAGGTGATTATACTTTAAACAGTAATACTAAGCCAACACCTCTAGTGAATTCACAACTAAAACTGTTAACAATAACTATGAAATATATAAATAATTTTCAAAATGTGTATTTAACATACACTATGTCTGTGGCTCTGTAATATGTGCCAGAAATACAATGACTAGTAAAAATGAACATGGCACCTGCTCTCATGGTACTTACATCATAGTGAGAGGGAGAAAATTAATCAGATGTTATAAATGAATGATTAGAAAGGAAAGGAGTAATTTAAAACCCCAATATTCTCATCTGTATAATGCAGATAGCAATTTTACCTAACTCATGGGTTATCATAAGATTGAATGAGCTGAGCTCCCCGTGCTATGATTCACTTTGTTGTACAGCAGAAACTAACAAAAAATTGTAAAGCAACTATACCCCAATAAAAAAATAAATAAAAAATAAATTCAACCATAAAAAAAGATTGAATAAGTTAATGCATGTCAAGTGTTTATCCTAGTGTCTGGCATATATATATACACACACACACAAATGCTGGTCAGTTTTATCATTACATTAGTCCAATCATGTCCACACACACAGACTGAGTATAAATTAAAAAAATGAAAATAAAATATCTACTTATTTAAATTATTTATTTAGATATAGCATCTCTTCAGACAAATACAGAATTGAACTGTATTTTTACTTTTCTCCATAATCATTCATTCTGACATTGTGTCAATATTGCCTTAGTTAACCCAGGAAGTAATTACTCACAGTTTAGCTCAAAGAAACTCATGGCTGGTTTATGCAACTCACACAATCTGACACAGCATATCAAGAATATGTATGCATTACTTAGCACCTGTCATATATTTGGACATCAAATGTCATGTATGCATAAACCTCATTTTATTGCACTTCACTTTATTGTACTTCACAGATACTGTGTTTTTAACAGATTCAAGTTTGGGGGTAATCCTGCATCTGAGTCTACCAGTGCCATTTTTCCAACAGCATTTGCTTACTTTGTGTCTCTGTGTCACATTTTGTTAATTCTCACAATATTTCAAACTTTTTTCATTATTATTATATTTGCTATGGTGATCTGTGATCAGTGATCTTTGATGTTTCTATTGTAATAATTTTTTGTTTTGTGTTTTTAAATTAAGGTATGTACATCTTTTTTTGACATAATGCTTTTGCAAACTTAATAAGTTATAGTATAGTGTAAACATAACTTTTATATGCCCTGAGAAACCAAAAAATTCATGAGTTTCACGTTATTGCCATATTTGCTTCATTTTGGTGGTCTGGAATCAAACCTGCAATATCACCAAGGTATGCCTATAGTGGGAATCATACAGGGTGTAGCCTTTTCAGATTGACTTCTTTCACTTAGTAATATGCATTTAAGCTTCCTCCAATTCTCCTCAGCTTGACAGCTCATTAATTTTTCATGCTGAATAATATTCCATTGTCTGTATGTACCACAATTTATTTACCCATTCACCTACTGAAGGACACCATGACATTTCTGAGTTTTGGCAGTTATGAATAAAGCTACTGTAAATATCTATGTGCAAGGTTTTTGTGTGGATGTAAGTTTTCTACTCTTTTGGGTAAATAACAAGGAATGAAAGTGCTGGATCTTATGGTAATAGAATGTATAGTTTTGTAATAAACTGCCAAACTGTCTTCTGAATTGATGTACCATTTTGCATTCTTATCAGCAATAAACCAGATTTTGGCCATTTTAATAAGCTTGTAGTGGTATTTCACTGCTGTTTTAATTTTCACGTCCCTCATGATATATGATGTGGAGAATCTTTTCATATGTTTACTTGACATCTACATATCTTTTTTTGGTGAGGTGTCTGTTGAAGTCTTTGACTCATTTTTTAATGGGTTGCTTTCTAATTCTTGGGTTTTAAGAGTTCTCTGTATATTTTGTATTAACAGTTCTTTATCGGGAATGCCTTTTGCAAATATTTTCTCCCAATTTATGACCTATCTTCTCATTTCCTTGACACTGTCCTTCATAGAGCAAAGGTTTCTAATTTTAGTGAAGTCCAGTTTATCAATTATTTCTTTCTTGGGTCATGCCTTTGGTGTTCTATCTAAAAAGTCATTGCCATACTCAAGGCCATCTATGTTTTCTCCTATGTTATCTTCTAGGAATTTTATAGTTTATGCTTTATGTTTAGGTGTATGATCTATTTTCAGTTAATTTTTGTGAAGGGTGTAAAGTCTGTGTCTAGATTCATTTTTTTGCATGTAGACATCTATTTGCTGAAGAGGCTATCTTTGCTCCATTGCATTGCCTGTGTTTCTTTGTCAAATATCACTTGACTATATTATGGTAGGTTTATTTCTGGGCTCTCTATTTTTTTTCCATTGAGCTATTTATACTTTTAACAAAACTATGCTGGCTTGATCACTGTATCTTTATAGTAAGCCTTAAAGTCAGATGGTGCTGGTCTTCTGACTTTGTTCTTTTCCTTGAATATTGTACTGACTATTCTGGGTCTTTTGCTTCTCCATAAAAACTTTAGAATCAGTTCACAAATATCAAAAAAATTACGTGCTGAGATTTTGACTGGGATTGCACTGAATCTGTATCAATGTCTCTTCAATAGATATTTACTGGGCTTCCCTGGTGGTGCAGTGGTTAAGAATCCCCCTGCCAATGCAGGGGACACAGGTTCGAGCCCTGGTCCTGGAAGATCCCACATACCGCGGACCAACTAAGCCCATGCTCCACAACTACAGAGCCTGCGCTCTACAGCACGCGAATCACAGTTACTGAGCCCACGTGCCACAGCTACTGAAGCCCACGCACCTAGAGCCTGTGCTCTGCAACAAGAGAAGCCACCACAATGAGAAGCCCGTGCACCACAAAAAAGAGTAGCCCCCCACTCGCTGCAACTAGAGAAAGCCCATGTGCAGCAAAGAAGACCCAACACAGCCATAAATAAATAAATAAATAAATAAATAAATAAATAAATATTCAAAAGAGAGAGGTAATTACAAAATATCAACAATTACTATTAGCTGTTTCCATCTTTGTGAAAGTTTAAACAAGGTTAGAGCGGCAAGTTTTCCTGGATCACAGTGAAACACTATATTGCTTTCCTACACATAGTAATCTGCAGTTCTTAAATTCTTTAACTGTTTGAGAGTCCTATTACTGTCAAATAAGAAAGAAATAAATGAAAACCTTAACAAATCTCTCTCTCCTTTTCTTTGAACCTCTGCTTTCTAACAACAAGCTCTCCAAAATAAACTGTCAGTTGTTAACGACATAGTAGTGTCACTGAGCTTTACTCACATCATCTTCAACCCTGATAAAGGTCCTGCAAGGCAAACACTATTACTCCTGTACTGGGTACCTACAGCTGATTTATAATAGCAATTTCCCCAATGGTTGAATGCCCAGCTATCAATGGCACAGTCAGGATGCCCATATGGGTTTCTCCACCTCTGTGCCTATGACTTTACACTATACCACACTGTATCCCTGCCAGATAAAGTATCAAAAGTGAAGAGTATACTTTGATACAGAGAAATTAAACTACCCAAAACAACTCAGCCATACTTGGAAAATCAACCCTCAGGATAATCTGAGAAGGATACATCATACAGAACTGTTAACTTTAAAATAGAACTTTTCACACATAGATAGCAGTGTGATGTAGGTAAGAGAAAAATAGATCTGATAACCTTTCATTTTTGTATTCTTCATTTGGTAAATTACTCTCTATTAAGATATTATTTGCAAATGGCTTTTGGTAAGTTTTAATCCTCTGTTGTTTCCATCTCCCTTGAATTAAAGATGTCTTTGCTTGGAATATTAAAAATTCCACTGACTAATCTCTGGCAAATATTTACCAAGTTAGGTCAATGCTCCTTAATAAGCACTGGCCTCATCTATGTTCAGAGGAATAAGGATAATATAATATCATGATTAAAGCTTCCATAGACACAAATGATTTATAATTATGAAGAGCTATAACTATAGTGAGTCACAGAAAATTTGAAACCTCATGAAGAGTGGCTCTGAGGTTTGCTTGAGAAGCACCCCCTGCACTACTACTGTTGGTTAATTGGGCTTGTGGAAAATTCGGAGTAATGATTAGGCATGCCAAGATTCATCTGCCAAGTAACAATTATGTATCTCAGCAGGGAACACAAGGGCATACATGGCCCAAAATAGCAAACAGAACCTAAAATGGGAGAGAATTATGAGGAGTTAGAAAAAGAAACTAATTTTTAAAAAGAAAATAGTAGACCACAAATTATGTTAAGGATGAAATAATGAGGTAAAGAAAATCTCATAGTAACAGTAACAAAGTTAAATTCAGGAAGAGACGTGGTAATACAAAATGGTTTACTTACAAAGTCAGTTGTTACCCTAGGACTTGTTCAGACAGAATAGTAGCAAAGAGTATAGAACAGCTGTTTAATGATACACAAAAAGAGAGACTCATTTAAGAGAGATTTTATACTACTTTAACTTTCACAGATTCAAAGAAATTGAACATGAAAAAGAAGCAAAGAAGAGGAACAGAGAAAAAGGGAGAGAGAGAAAGAGAGACACACAAACCACCTCCAAGTATATTACAAACCTGTCAGAGAAGTTTTGACTTACCTGGTGTTATAAATAGAATTGGGATGTTAAGAACAGCCACGATATGAGGCAAGACCTTTGGTATTGATATTTTTATCAATAGAGAACTTGAGCTGTTGTTTTCTCTTTTATCCATCACCATTTCCTGTTGATTTTTTTCCTAACTCCTACCTCCCAAACCTAGGATTCATTTAGCTGGAACCTTGCTGCTTTACTCACTATGCTATCTTCAGTGCCTTAAAGAATCCCTGGCACGGTAGTAACTCAAAATATGTTCATTAAATCTAAGACTATGTCTTCGCAAATGTCTGAAAACATTTGCTTTGTCATCACCCTTGACTGCTTTTCTAGCTTAATATAGAATCTAGATTCAAAATTATATGTCCTCAGAACTTTGAGGACATTTCCTTATTTTTCTCCAGCCTCCACTCTTGCTCCTAAAAACAAAAAACTAACAAGCAAACAGACTAAAACCAAAACACCCTGAAGCCTCTTTCATTCCTCTGTATAAAATTATTTTTCCCTCTGGAAACTTTCAGGGTCTTTCCTTCATTCTTTCCTTCTAGCCAGAAGTTGCCTGAAGTATTTCCCCATTCATCTGATGACATTTGATGGGTGCTTTCAATAAATAATTTGTGGGCTTCCCTGGTGGTGCAGTGGTTGAGAGTCCGCCTGCCGATGCAGAGGATACAGGTTCATGCCCCAGTCCGGGAGGATCCCACATGCTGCAGAACAGCTGGGCCCGTGAGCCATGGCCGCTGAGCCTGCACGTCCGGAGCCTGTGCTCCACAACGGGAGAGGCCACCACAGTGAGAGGCCCGCGTACCGCAAAAAAATTTTTTAAAAAATAAATAAATAATTTGTGTGCTCATTCTCTCTAGTATGTGTTCTATAATCATTACTTTTATTATCTCACTCCCATTTCTTTATTCCTTCTTGGTAAAACTCCTATAGTCAAATAGCCTTGATTAATCATTTGCTCATATTTTCTCTAACGTCTCTTTACCTTTTTTAATCTGTTTAGACTAGAGACCCCAGAACTTTACTCTGAAACACCAACTCACCTGCTTGCAGACCTAGACTTCTCCAAAGAGTCTGGCCAATTTCTTGAAATCTACATCTAACACATTGGTTCTGAATTTCATTTTACTTATTGAAGAGATGTAAAAATAGTTTCCATGTTAATCCTAAATTTGGTACAATCTTACTTATAACCAACAGTTTCAAGAGTCAATGTGGTAAAGTATAGGCTTTATAGTAAAAGGCTTGCTTAGGTATCTTGTACTGCCAAATATTAGCTAAAAGAGATGGAATATTTCGTTTCAGAGATTCAATTTCCTTATGTGAAAAACTTAGATTAAATTACACTCAATACAGAAATGTCATTAAGCTTCATAATAATGCATGTAAATCATACTAAGTACCTAGGATATAGTATATGCTCAGTAACTATAGTAGGTATAAATAGGTATAGATGCTGTAAGAAGAGATGGCAGTTTAAGTGACTGAGGAAGATAATTAATTTTACTGGTCTAAACTACAGTCAAAGCCATTACCTTAATTGTGATCTCACTGTCATGATCTCTATGAGCTAATATTTCGATTAAATGGTTTATAAATGTACTATAGCTACATGAAGAAAAATAATGTTACATACGTATACAAATACACACACATGTATATATGAGAAGCAGGTGGAGTAACTGAGTTTTGGTATTTAGTAGTTAAATCCTCCATGATCTTCTTAAAATCCATCATTACTTCAGAAGTTATTTGGCTTAAGGAACTGGTGTTATCTCACAAGTACAGAAAAAAAAAGTTCAATAAAATATTAAAGCTTTTTTTTTTTTAATTGTTATTGGCTTTCTTCTCGGAATTTATAAATAAACCGCAGAGTTGAATTCCTCCTCCTCATTAAACTAGATTCTCTGGGTGGGGAAGAATTTGTAGTGATATATGAGGCACTCAGAGGGAATAAGTTCCCATTAGATTTTCACAGATATTTTACTTTATGTCTATTTAAGTGAAGTTCCATCTTATTTATTTTGAAATGCCCTCAATTCTGTCAAGATTTTGCAAATCATCAAACATTCAGAGTAATGCACTATGCTTTGCAATTTGCATTGTGTATTGACAGTCCTTTAATTATGTCTTGAAATATGGATTTTTCAAGGCTGCATTTTATTTGAGCTATCACCTTAATTTGCAAATACACATGGTTTAATTATTCTAGTGAGAAGAGCTGGAAAATACCTAGCTGCGGTTGACTTACAGCATCTTTCCACAATCCTACAAATCTCATTCTTAGACATTTTTTTTCTCATGGAGATTTGGGTAATTCATCTCAGTTTTCTCATCTTGGCAATCAATACATCTGATAACACAAGTTAGTTTTCTTTTCTCTATTTCTACTCTCTTTAAATTGCCATGGCAATGAGAATGTTGCTCCTTCTATTTAAGAAAAATGACATTTAGCAATATTTGCTATATTACTTCATAAATACATGCCCTACTTGAACTGTTGGTCATAGATTTGAGAATTCTCCAATATATGGATTCCACCATCTGTTTATTACTTCTTTAATCAAGATGTCTAATACGAATCTTTTTTTGACTAAGGTCATGTTTGTATTTGTTCTCTGTCCCCATCTTGTCTGTTTTCATTTTTTTCCCCTTCTCTCTAAACATCTGCAGGAAAATGAGTAACATGAAACAAAGTCTTATTTCAGATAATTAAAACAATATATCTATGGCTATCATCAGAGGTCTCTTGCCTATGGTGAGGCAAGTCCCATGGTAACGCTGACCTCTGTCTTCTGCTCATCTTTACATAGAGACCTATGTAGGTCACACTGACAGTGCTATTGTGCTGCTGGCTTCAGTGAGGCAGCTCCAGAGCTCTCTGAGCTTCTGACCCCCAAAAGAATTTCAGCAGTGACACCCATCTGCATTTGTAACCTCCCTTCCACTGTTACTGTTTTAAAAAAATCAACTAAATGGCCTATGGCTTTTGAAGATAGCAGCTTTCCCTAATGCTTATGGTTACTTCTAAAAGTGGCCTGAGGAAATACCCTGGTGGTCCAGTGGTTAGGACTCAGAGCTTTCACTGCTGTGACCAGGGGCCAATCTCTGGTAGGGGAACTCAGAGTCCATAAGCTGTGAAGCACAGCCAAAAAATAAAATAAAATAAAATAAAAAATAAAAGTGGTCCATGGGTCTGTTTTAACCTGATATAAAGGATTAAAAAATGGTAGTTTATTTTTCCTATTATGTCTAACTATTTCTTCTGAAATAATTCTGGTCCAAGAAGATATAAGAAATCAAAACAAGTTGTTTTCCCAAAGATTCCTGAAAATTGTTCACTGGAATTATTGCTTTTTGGGAGAGGGAGAAAATGACATGCTCTCATATCAATGGTGTTCCCGTTTCTCTACTATTAAGAAAATTCAGATCAGTCCTGAGAATATGGAAATAAGAAGATGAGAAAAAGAGAGGCAGAGGAAAGAATCAAGATGTATTAATTAAAAATACTGCCACAATTCCATAAATCACTGTCAATACTTCCTCTTCCTACTTGTCTTCAAACTTGATCGTTCCCGCCACTCCTATCCCCACACACACGTGCACACAGAAGCACAAACTCATACTCCCATAAACATGCACACAGAACTGGACCAGAACAAAGAGGAAAGGAGAGGACAAATAGTATGAAAGTATCACCTTAAGATGTGAATAAGAAAAAAAAGGCTGTCAGAAGACCTTCTGTTTGTTCCGAATCCTGTCACTGATTCCTGTATTTAATCCCTTCCATTGTCAATGTGCTCATCCTTTGTCTTGTTCTTTCTACCCTGGGTAGTTTAATGTCTCACTATCTGCTTCTTCTGACATTTTCAACCTATAATCCTTACAGAGGAGTTGCATGGCTAAAAGGGAATCCCCTAATTTTCTCTTATTTTATATTTCTTCACTCCAAGCACCTCAGGCTCAATAGGCTCAATATCCAGATATGGCAAAACCGCATGTATTTCAAGTCAGAAATGCTTCACAAACAATCATCATTAACACAAATTATAAAAGATATCTAAAGGTATGCTTGATTTTTAATTATTAAAAACTGCAATATAGCAGACTAGTTTCCTATTGAGAATTCAGTATGTTTGTTTCCTTTTAAAAAATATTCAGGGGCTTCCCTGGTGGCGCAGTAGTTGAGAGTCCGCCTGCCGATGCAGGGGACACGGGTTCGTGCCCCGGTCCTGGAAAATCCCACATGCCACGGAGCCGCTGGGCCTGTGAGCCCTGGCCGCTGGGCCTGCGCATCCAGAGCCTGTGCTCCGCAACGGGAGAGGCCACAACAGTGAGAGGCCCGCGTACCACACACACACACACACACACACACACACACAAAATATATATTCAATACATTTCTGTCAGTAGAATTTGATAACTTAGCATCCTTAAAATGCAAACTAGCAAACTAGCTTACAATTTGGGGGACCATTCTCCAGGGATATATAGCTACTTGGCATATGGCTTTTACCTTTATGTGGGATGCAAGCATTAGCTTCTAATATATAAGAAAATTAAGTGCACTCAGCCATGGAGCAATGCATTTTTTATCAGAACTCTGAGAAGTCAGCTCCAAGTTTCTATTTCTCTCTAGAGATGCCAATGCAATTGTGAACAGCAACTCCAATTACAGGAGAGAGAGGCTGCTTCTGTAAGGACCAGAAATTAATGTGGCACATATAAGTGATAATGGTCTGATCGTGGCTCCATGTGTGCATAATGCTGTGCTAGGAACCGAATCCTTTGACAATAATCTGCAAATTGAATTCTTTGAAAAATGGTACCCCTGTCTCTATCAATTCATTTCAGTTCAACAAATATTTATTGATGGCTTGTTCCAGAAGCTTGGAATTCATCAGTGAACAAAAATTAAATCTCTAGTGGAACTTATACTCCCATAGGATGAGACAATAAAACATTTCAAATAAATAAGTTGATAAGTATGATGGACAAAAATGTGGAGCAGAATTCAGGGGATCAAGAGTGAAGGGGGATATAATTTTAAATAGTGTGGTCAAGATGGTCTTAAATGAAATAGTGACATTTCCATGAAGACTTGAAATGAGGGGTGAGGGGCTTAACCATGCTGATATCTGAGGGGAGAGAGTCCCAGGTAATGGGAGTAGTCCTTATAAAAGGTCCAAACCAGGAGTCTAGCTGGGCGCAATTAAAGCATATCAATGAGGCAGATATAAATTAAATGGAATGTGCAAGGCAGAAAACTATAGTTAAAAAGACCAGAAAGATAATGAAATAATTGATTGTGTGGGGACAGATCACTTAAAGCATCTCACTGTAAGTCTCTTTCTTTCCCTGAGTGAAAAGCAGAATCTTTCAAGGGTTTGAACAGAAGTATGACACGACATGCACAATAATGTACAAGGCTCACCCCCACGGCGGAGATGAGAAGAGCCTATGAGAGGCACTGATGGAAGCAGTCACCCAGGTGAAAGATGGACAGTGTGGGAGCAGTGGGGAAAGTAAGAAGTGACTAAAGTCCTGGCACATTTTGAAGAGACAGTCAAAATTTCCTAACTGATGTATTGATAGATAAGTAAAAACCTGATCAAAGAAGTATCAAAACCTAATATAAACTAAGCACTTTAGAATTTCATTAAAGCATATTCATTATCTAATCTGACCGCAAAAATAAGACTGACAGGCAAGGTATTATTTATCTCTTATTTTACAAATGAAAAATAAAAGGAGGTTTATTGAAATATGAAGGAAACTTATTTGTTGAATGAATCCTGCAAGCACAGCCTCCTACCAGGTAGTAACTTTCAAATTTATTACATCATTTAATCTTCATACAAGCCAAGACAGCAAGGACCAGCCCCAATTCTGCAAATAATGAAAATACAGTTCAAAATGGTCTGTGATATACCCAAGTTTCCACAATCAGAGTCATGATTTAACATAGCTCTCACCACAAAGTTATTTTCTTTCATAATCCCCAACTTCCTCTACTATTTGGATGTAGCCAAGTGAACCTTATGAAATATCTTTAGTCATTTAATCCTCAAGACATCCGTATGGGCAATTAATGCTGTTAGTATCCATTTTCTAGAGAATGAGACAGAGAGAAAGAGATAGAGGATATTTTATTAGTCAGGGTTCTTCAGAAAAAGCAAATTAATAGGATATAAAAGGAAATGTATTATGAGGAATTGTCTCATATGACTGTAGAGGCAGAGAAGTCCCATGATCTACTGTCTGAAAGTTGAACACCTAGGAAAGCCAGTGGTGTTACTTCAGTAGAGTCCTAACTCCTGAGAACTAGGAAAGACAATGTGGATCCCAGTCCAAGGGCAGGAAAAGATGAGAGGAGATGTCCCAGATCAAGCAGTGAGGCAGAAAAAGAAAAGAATGCCTCCTTCCTCCACCTTTTTGTACTACCCAGGTCCTCAGTGGATGGGTTGCTGCCCACCCACACTGGGGAGGGCCACCTACTTTACTGAGTCCACTGATACAAATTCTAATCACATCTGGAAACATCCTCACAGACACACAGTGAAATAATGCTTAACCAGATACCTGGGCATCCCCTGATCCAGTCAAACTGACATAAAACTAACTAAAACAGACGTATAGTAATATGTCCAAAGGTACATGCTAGTAACAGGCAAAGATTAACTTTAAATCTATGATCATTTGATTCTAAAACCCTCAATCTTCACAACTAAGCAGTACATTATAAAAATATAAAACCATATGCCCTCTCAGCCCCCTAAGGGAATTGTGAAAGTTAAATGAAGCCATGTATATGAAAGTGGTTTGCTAACTACAAGTTTCTCTATATGCTCTGTTTGATATTTTTCTCATTACTTGTTGGCTACCTAATTTAAATTTCAACATCCAAAAATCACACCGACATAAGGCAGTCTCCAAGCGTTGGGGCAATCATCATTTTGGATGTTGCTGACTGCACTTATCGTTTGTATCTCTTTCAATGAGCCTAAAGTGAATGAAAAAAAAAAAAAAAATCAGAACAGCCAGGGCCCAAAGCAAGTTGTTGTCCAACACGCTCAAATACTCAAGTGTTGGTAATTCTACACCGGCCACCCCCTTCTCAGGCACTGGAGGAGTGGCTCAGGGCAGCGAGCACACCCAGAGGACACATATTTGCCCTCTGCCTGCTGCTTCTGCCACTTAGGAAAGCCCTTTGGTTCCTTTCATCTACTTCCCTTTGGGCTGCTATCATCCAGCTGTGATCCAGAAAACGTGCTTCAAGGCCTGGCTGCTGACAGGAAGAGGTTCACTGTGTCATCATCACTGTCCTGTAGGGTGCTCATTGATTAAAGTTTCAGTGGAATTCAATTAAATCCAACATGCATTTATGGAATGCCTGCAACGTGCCTGCCACTCTTTGAGGTGCTAAAGAGGGAAGCTAAGATAAATCAGCTCTAAGCTTTTGGTCCTCACAATCTGGTAAGAAAGATAGGCAAGAAAATGCATAAATTTAAAGAAACCAATGAAATAGATTTTCCAAAGGAACAAAAATGCATTGAATTTGGACTCTAGCCAAAAGGAGAGATTAACTGTTACTGGGAGGTCTAAAAAGTATCTTTATATAGAAACAGGCATTTTAAATTGACTTAGAAATAAGAATTTGCCACTTGGAACAAAGGAAGGAAACGTGTATTTCAGATAGGATTGCACAAATTTATAAGGGCAAAAATGGTAAATGTTGGGAGAATGGTAAATAATCTGTTGCTCTTGAAGGATAGGATACAAACGAGTGAACATCTAGAAGGGAAGATTATATGAAGAAAAGTATGGCTAAAAAGTTGAGTCCTTAATGTAAGAAGACATTAAACTCCAGGCAGAGGATATGAAATTTTGTTTTGCATTCATGTAATGCTTTAGAAGACTGGGCCTGGTAGTTCCACGATCAGAAGGAAGCTTCGAGAGAAGGGCTATTAGAGCAATGTGTAGGAAGGGATGACTGAAAGCAGGAAAACCATTTAGGACCAAAGACAATGAGTAAATGAACTAAACAGTAACATGAGAAAGTAAAGAGATAGAGGCAAGATGCATTGAAATAAAAAAGAGTATTAGGTAGGTTTAGGTATAAACAACATGAAACCTGAATAACTTGAGATAATGTTGTTGTCAGTAATGAACACAAACCTAGGACAAGTTAGGAAGGCTTGGTGGATATGTTAAAATGTAAAGTCCTCTGAGATATGCTTATAAAGATATCTAATAGCAGGTATCAGTGAAAGTCCAGAATTCAGAAGCAAGGTGAGGCCTAAGTTTTTGATTCACTTTTGAGAAGTGATGCTATGGGACTGCATAAAGTAAACAGAGGAATGCCCATATATTAATAAGAAGGAATTGAGAAGATTATTATAGGAAGTGCTCTCACTTCAGGAGTAAATGAAAAAGGAAGAGCTAGTGAGAAAGAATAAATAACATGAAGACCAGGAAGAGGAATATAAAGGAGTGTGACAAGGCTCAGAAATCAAGAGAAGACAGTTTTGAGAGGAAGGAAACAACAACACTTTATAATATTTCAGAGAATTCTAAAAATATGGTGACTGTATCCATAAAATTCAGCCTTGAAAAAATAACCTGCATGAATTATCTCATGTAGTAAAGAGTTGAAAACTGTTAATTGGAGGCTTTTGCAATCCTTGGAAGGCTGGGTAAAGTCTAGATGATTTTAAAGGGGATGTCTAGAGCTCCTACAAGCACTGATAAACATCCTAGCTGCCTGCACCAAGGATATGGGTGATTGTCAAAAGGCTACTCACCCAAAAACAGAAGCAGAATTCCATGTCTTAACTTCCATACTGCCTCGGGAAAGTTATGGCCTTTTTTTATCTTAGTCCTCCAAAGCTCACAGTATTGTCTCTCTCTGGCAGAAATGAATGAGAACCAAGGAGGTGTAGAGGTATAGTTCACAGACATTCAGCCCTCGGGTTTCAGGGATTGGTTTAGAAGGGTGGGGAAGGAACTTAGTATTAACCAACAAGCAGTATAAGTTTTTAGAAGCAGCCAGTGGATTTGGTGACTGTAAGTAATTGGTAATTCTTGGAATAAGATTTTTGAGAAAGTAGGGGTAGTAGAGATGATCCAAACTGCAAGGGAAAGAAAAATGGATAAGAAAGGAGGAAGTGAAAACAGCTTGAGAAAATTATTCACTTAAGAAAACTTTTGGTGGATAGAAGCAAAGATAACACTATTTTGAGAAGGAAACAGAATTAGAGGAGGTTTTGTTGTTTTGTTTTGTTTGGGACATAGCCAATTTAACACATTTGCTGGGGGATAGGAAACAGTAAAAAGAAACTGAAGAATAGACAGATGGAGAGACTTATAATATCATGCAGAAGATGGAAGGATTAACCTTATGCAAAGTGGGGAAAAAATGTTGTCCTCCTGAGAAATACAGGAAATTAGGGAATATAAAGGATGAAACAGGGAGAAATACATGTAAGAGGAAGTGGAGAAAATATTAAATGGCCTAATGTTTACAGTCTAGTAGGCAACCCAGTGATTATCTGAAAATGAGAGAAGCAAAGTCAGGCCTGGAAGTTTTGGGAACCAGAAAAGCTTTGAAATAGTTGTGTTAGTGAATCAGATAAGAATCAACTTGAAAAAATATCAGGCATTGCTCAGTGGCATGGAGAGCATATAGTCATTTGTTCATTCATTCAATCAATAATATTTATCAAATATCAATTACATGCCAGACACTTTTTCAGTCTTGTGACTATGGTTACAATTGTTTAAAAAGCATGGTCTTCTTTTCCATGGAGCTTGCATTGTAGTATGAAGACAAGCAATTGCCAAGTGTAAAAGTAAAAATTTGGGGATAATGATGAAGACCATGAGAATAAAGGATGGAATGGAGACAAGATACAATAGTGAGGAAAGGGTTCCCTGAGGATATGACATTTGATGGGATATACCGATGACACACAGAATCCATTCATATGAAGATCTGAATAAAGATTATAATAGGCAGAGGGGGTAAAAAGGTGCAAAGGTCAGGGGAATAAACCCACCTTTTATGTCCAAAGAAGAAAAAAGTAAGTATGGTTGGAGCTTAATGACTACAGGAAGAGGAATAGCGGATGAGGTCAGAGATGCCAGATCATGCAGGACTTTGTAGGCCATAGAAACAAATTTGGATTGTTTTCTAGGAAAAATGAAAAGTCACTTCAATGTGTGAATGGGAAAGGGATATTCTAATTCAATATTTTAAAAGATCATTGCAGGTGTTGGGTAGAACATGTATTCTAAAAGATGAGTAGAGCTAAAATGAAAATAGGAAAACCAGTTCAGAATAGTTTTATTCACTAGGGAAGCCTGCAAGATCAAGAAAAGAACAATGGAATGGTAGGTTGATAAGGATCTCAGGAGGGAAGATGAATCTGGCAGAAAAACCACTCAGAAACAACGAGATGATGAAGAAAAGTAGGAAGTGATGCTTAGACTTCAGGATGGGCCTTCATATTATGAGGCTCTGGCAACAAAGAAGTCCTGGGAAATATTCAATGAAGATAAAATAAAAACTTCACAACTGGCTCCTCCTGAGGCATAGAGCAAGGAAAGCAACAAAGCAAGGTGGGGGAGTGTGTTTAGATGAGTAGAGAAAAATTACAGAAATCAAACCCTTTGTTTTGTCTGACGATATAGCAGCAGTTTTCAATAGGTTATCAAAAACAAATGTTTCAAACACATAGAAAGACTGTTTCTGATAAGGCACGTTCATGTACTCACCTCTCAATTTTATCAAATTTTAACATTTTGCCCTATTTTTACTTCTACTTTGTTTAAAGTATTAAAATAGTAAAGTGTAATGTTCTATTCCCATTTATATCTCTCCCTGATGGTCTTCCCTTCCCTCCCATTTAAAAGGTAACTTCTCTTCTGGGTTTACTTTTTAAAACAATCTCATGCACATTAAAAAAAAAAATTTAACTACTATATAGTGCGGATTGTGAGAACTGTGTATGTGTAATAATTTATTAGTGCATTTTCCTTCCAAAGAGCCTTTATGAGGTTTCAATTTTTTTTTTTTTAACATGCAATCAGTGCTGTGGTGTAAATTCTTATAATGGCTCTTTGTGCATGTGATTAACTCCTTCAAATAGATACTTAGAGGAGAGGATTACTTAATCAAGGAATTTGCACACCTTCATCTTTTGAGCTAATGCCAAAGAAATCTATCCAAGGTGGTTCTGCCCTTTACCGTTTTGTACTTGTACTTTTCCAGCCATGCCTGAGAATTCACACTGTCCCATATCTATGTCAATACTTGCTGTTTTTAGCCTTTTAAAATACCTGCTAAGCTGACACGTTCAATGTGATGGTCATAGTCCTAAAGTCAGACAGCAAGATCATACACTTTTATGTTCCCCATAAAACCCACCTACATTACAGCAGAAAAGCAATAAAAAAATATTAGGTTTTCTAATCAGATATTTAACCATATTTGTTGTTTGTTCTTAATAATATCCCAGACCTTTTTTGGCACTTACTAAAGTAGGAACTTTGATTTATGTGTATTTGTTTTGTGCATATATGTATACATGTGTCTGCATGCTTATATTTCATATATATATATGTAAATTCTGTGTGCGTTTGTGTGTGTATGTGTATGTACATATTCCTTATTGGATTCTCCTGAGATTCAATATGATGTAATAATTTTTGATGTTATTACTCATCCTGAACTACTTTTAGTGAAATTATTTAGCAAAGTAACACAAAACAAGGAAAGCGTGTATAATTGTTGGAAATCCTAGCACATATCTGATGCAGGTGGGAGCATACACTAGTGAAAATCATTAGGAAAGCAATTTGGCTCAATGCATCAAAACCTGAAAATGTCTTTAAGTGTTGACTCAATACATCCACTTAAAAAAATTGGCCCTAAAATTAACAGAGGTGCCCACATAGATTCTGACCCCACTCTGATATTCATCACAGTATTGCTTCTAAGAACAAGTAAAAGACAACATTTAAAGGCATAAATTTCTAAAAATAGGGGCATTATTTATTAAACTGTGGTATGTCAATAGAATGGCACAATATGTCTCAAAAAAATAGTTTTTAAAAAGTTTTAATGTTTGAAAATGCATGTGATAGAGTGTTATGAGAAATAACATAATGTTATTGTTAAAATGTGTATCTTCTGTGTGTGTGAGAGAATGTGTATGTCTAGAAAAGTACTAAATCTACCAGACTATGTATTCATAGTTTCATTTTCTCCTCATATTTTTGTACTTTACAGATCATCTTTGGTGAACATGTTTTACTTCAAAAATTTTAAAAAGTGTTGTGCTTTTAGTAAAAAATGAAAGAAAAAATAATGTTATCTTAAAAAGTAAATAAATAAATAGTCAAGGACTTTTAAAGATTTTGACTCTTCCTCTTTAGTACCAATTATTTAGTCTTTATAAAATACCTTTGATATATTTACTAGAGTATATCCACAGAAATGTACTAGTCATTAAATACAGATAAATCATCTCCATATAAATAAAATGAGGCATAAATTGATGAAACAAGTTGTCATGGATATAACATAAATCTGCCATACAGTGACAGAACTGGTATCAGAACCAGGGTTAAAAAGTGCCTTTTTAACCACCGCCCTACTATTCTGTTGCATGAAAATGCCCTGAAAGATGACAAGCAGTGACTTAGAGGAAAGAAGCCAATGAATATAACACTGAGATTACTACAGTTAGACAAACCGCATCACTAATAGTGCCTCCGAGATGGGTTACTGAGCACACACTCTCAAGGTGGAATCCTTTCCTGCCTTCAAGTGACACATGTTCATCAGCTACTGGGGACTGGTTTACAAGTTTTTATGAACACAAATACAATATCCAGTTAGACAAATAGCCCCAGCTATTTGCTTTGTGGATATTTTCACTGAAGATATCTAGAGGGTTACTACAATTTTCAATTTAATATGAGATTATCCATCTCCTTGCTTTGACAAACTACATGTTCTAAAACTGTATCTGTGTTGGTAAAAGGAAGATTGAATATTTAGATGTGTCAGTGATTATAGGTCTCTCACCTGATTTTGTCAGTAGCAGCCCTCACCCACCAAAAGCAAAATTGTTTTCTTCAACTTTCTTTCGTTTGAGTCACCCAGAAAATTAACTAGGCTTATATTTTATTTTATATATGCAGGAGTAACTCAAGTAAAATAAAATTTTATAAAGTGTTTTAATAAAGTAATTTTTTAAAGCTGTTAACCAAATAAAGCAAAAGGCAAGATTTCCTCTGTAAGACTATGATAAACTCTGTTCTCTGATCTTTATGTTATTGTTATTATTATTAATGCTACTGTCATTCCTTTCAAGACCTCTTGTGGCCTCTGAGTTGATTTATCCTAGGATACAGTTATTAACTTACATTGAGGAAATTCTCTTAAATTCTCTTTTAAATACATCTGAACACAGTGTTTAGTGGTATCAGCCAAGGCAGATCACAGGAATGTCATGTCTTAGAGATAAGACTGGCAGAACTGGTGTAGGCATTTCCCTCTCTCTGTGTGTTTTATCTGATCACCTATTTCTTTCTTCACCTTCAGTCTTCTCTGGTATATTTCACTTTTGTTACTGGCATTTGCACAGCCAATAGCTGCCTTGGATGGCCTTGGTCTTGTGATAAGGATGATATATTTTCACAAGGATGCGTTCTTCTTGGAACAATTTATCTAAGGGATTGGACTCTCCCACATCAGTGCTCAGCAGGTCTTCCTGTTTCAACCGTCTACTAGTCTAAGATTTATTAGGCTCTACTCAAGGCACTTTTCACCAGGTATATTTTGCAGGCTTCCTGATGTTCTGCAGGCAGAATATAGTAATTTGTAAATGTTATGTCACACTTGTTGACACCTTCTAAGTATGCATGCTTTATAAGAAACTAAATGAATTTCTAGTGTTACTTCATTAACTTTCCCTCAAAATTTTACAATGTACATATTAGAACAAAAAAGGAAAAAAAAAGAGTGTAAAAAAATATATACACCAAAGAAAATACTCAACTGAAGAAGTGTTTTCCCCGTTGTTTTTAACCTTGATGTGCTGCTTATTCTCCATTTGTTTCAAACACTCGTCACTCTCAATCCATTCTTCACCCTTCTCCTCCCTGCTTTCTCACTGGGACTTCATCCTCCTCAGGATCCTTTAATCTGATTTCTGGTTGGCTTTGTCAAATGTTAGGCACTAGAAACTTTTCAGAGGATGGAGTATGAGAGAGGACCAGTATGTTTTTTCCTGGATCCTTTCTGACTTGGTGTTGAGCTGATGGCAGTGGCTGTGTTCTCCAGGATGCAGCTTCTAAAGGCAGCCCACCTGATACTTCCATTTCCTCCTCTTAGCCTTCAGCCCAGGAGGGGTAATTGATTTCTGCTATTGCTAGTCTCTAACAGCCTTGCCTCACCCTTTCTTGTTGGGTCCCTCAGAAAAAGTCTTTTGTACCAACTGAGTTTGAATCCCTTTCCTGAGAGGACCTTGACTGAGGCACATGCTGTGGGTCTCGAGGTCTTGTGTGACTGGAAAGTAATCGGCATTTCAAGATGAGCCGTTAGCATGTAATTGTTTTTTACATTCTCTTGAAGAAACAGTTTTATCCATTCATCCAAAGGGTATGGTGCTTATAAGGATTGCGCATTTCAGGTGTGCATGCCTAAGCATTAGGAGAGTAAATAAACTCTTAAGAGTCTGTGCTAAAAAAAAATTGTTTTCCTTTCTATTTACTGGTTTCATGAAATGAGCATGATTTTAGAGCTTGACACATTATTTGTTTACATAGCTCACAGGATAAAGCAGCCTTTGGCATAGCTCCCTCCCTCAATCAAGTTAGTTCTTTACACCTACTCTCCTTAACTCATCTAGCATGGATACTGACTGGCTAACAACAGAATATGAATTATTTGGATTTAAAAGATTTATTTTATTTGTAAACATTATGTAAATAATCTTGAGAGAGCCACAGATTATTCATTAGCTTTTATGATTTGTTTTTGCAATTTTCTTATACAGGAAAAAAATGCTTTGGTGAACCACATTAAGTGGTCAGATTATGTTGAGAAATAACTAACTATTCACTGATGTGTTTCCTGCCAAAGTGTTTATTTTCCCATTATGTAAAGGTAGGCCAAGCAAAACACCACAGTCTAGAATTTTCTAGGTCACAAAAGTCATTTTAATGCAGGCTCATTCTGGAGGTCCTGGGAAAAGGCCAAGATAGAAGTTTCTCATACATCATAGCCCTAGAGGATGATGTTTCATTAAAGTTTCTGAGTGGTGGTAAGAGAAGTTTTCATTTAGAAATTATCCAGAAATTCAAGCTTAGTTTCAAATGTTGAGGTTGTTACACTGAATTAAGTGAGGAACGCTTGAGGGATAGAGGACAATCATATCATAATGTAATATGCAAACAGCAGCCCAGAGTTGTTCAGTGTACAATCTAAATGGTCGTACATCTGTGAAGGTCCTGATGGCAACCATGTTGCCCATGAGATTAGAGCAACTAACAGAGAACAAGTTCAAAGTAAGTGATCAATGCCTATTTACTGAATTGCATTCGATTCAATTAAATCAGGGAGTAAAATCTACTATCCAGCTTCAGATGTTCATCTCTAGTTCTGAGCTATTCAATTTAATCCATCAAATCATTTTCTTTACCATGTAAATACACCAGTTCTTTTATGGAAACCATTTTCTAGGGCAGAGGTCAGCAAGCTTTTTTTTAAAGGACCAGATAAATATCTTAGGTTTGTAAGCCATATGGTTTCTGTCTCAACCACTTAAAACTGCTGTTGTAGCAAGAAAGCAGCCATAGACAATACATAGACAAGTATGGATGTGTTCCCCAAAACATTTTTATTTATACAACTAGGCAGTTGGCCTGTAAGCAATAGTTTGCCCATCACTGATTTAGCGAATACCTCTATATTTGGGTATCCAAAATAAAACACCATTAATATTACTTTTTTCTCTTGTCAACCTGGTTGTTTAGATAGATAGATGATAGATAGATAGATAGGTAGATAGATAGATAGATAGATATTCATGAACTCTACCGCAGACATAATGAATCTGATCCTCTAGAAACACAGCCAAGAATCTATATTTTTATACATCCATGCAGTGACTCAGCTATCCAACCAGGTTTGGCAATAACTACTGTAATTAATTCAACTCCACACATTAATTTTTTGGCTTGAATTATTTGAATTACCATGTATCTAGATTAAGCTTTTTAGAGAAATAATTCTATCCTTTTAATTGC